>PVJL010000242.1:278852-501685 GCA_004026885.1 Lyroderma lyra | reverse complement strand
GCACCAAAAGAAATTAGGTTGAGAGAGCGCCATTTTCCTAGGCAATTTGAGGATAAGAGAAAGCAGCCTAACTGGGATGTGTGCAGCTTTATGCCCTCACAGGGTGCCAAAGGGGGGAAGTGTTTGCCAATGAAAACAAACCAGGTATTGTGCTAAGTGTCCTGGAAATCCAGCAATGTGTTGTTCCTTGTTTTGAGAATTATCATTCAAAAGTAAAATTTAAAAAATGCCATCAGTGTTTCAGAAAGAAAGTTTAGGAAAGCAGATGTACACATTTCTGAATTTTTGTGCTTTTCAAGAATGAATAACAATAGGAAATTTTAGACTTTAATGTAATCATTTATTTTAATAAAATACATGTATTTTATTAAATGTATTTATTATTTTAATAAAATAAATGTATTTTAATAAAATAAATATATTATACCTTAAATGTATTTACTTAAAAATATAAATACTGTAATTACTGTAAAATTGTTATTCAGTGTTAAGCTGTTTTGAGGATTTTTCTCCATTTACAAAGTTTTTAAATATGTTTTCCTGTGGCTTGCACTATCAACAACAAAGACGTTTTGTAAGCCATTTCTTGTAATATTTTGTAATAAATTTTTTATGTCATCAATGCCATTGGATTCTAATTTATCTATACTTAAAGCTAATTGATACCACTCGGCTAAAATTCAATATAATGGTAAATTTATTACCATATAATAAAAATTTAAAATAAAAATAATGTCATTTATATAGAAAGCAGCTGAAAATGTTATTATTAAATG
This sequence comes from Lyroderma lyra, assembly GCA_004026885.1. Classification (NCBI taxonomy): domain Eukaryota; kingdom Metazoa; phylum Chordata; class Mammalia; order Chiroptera; family Megadermatidae; genus Lyroderma; species Lyroderma lyra. The sequence continues at coordinate 500,909 of PVJL010000242.1, read as the reverse complement.
CATAATACAGTCAAAATATCAACTTTTTATTTTTTGGGACTTTTTAACGTATTTTGAAAGGAAGTCATTTAAGGTAGTGACAAGGTTAATGACCAACACAGGCTAGACACTTCAGAAATGTAGTATGGGCTCAAAGTAACACTTCAAGGAAAAAAGATGACATGATACACACACACACACACACACACACACACACACACACACGTGTGTGTGTGTTACTGTGGTAAAACATAAATAACCCTATTAACCATTTTTAAGTGTACAATTTAGTGGCATTAAGTACATTCACACGGTTGTGCAACCATTACCACAACCATCTCCAGAACTTTTTCATCATTCCACACTAAAACTCTGTACCCGTGAGACAGTGACTCTCTATTTCTCCGTGTCCAGTCCGTGGTAACCGCTGGCGTATTATTTGAGAAGTGAGGAAACTGGTTCATTTACAGGGAGGTGAGGTGACTCACTCAAGGTTTCAGAGCTGGGATGTGGCATGGCCAGAATTTAAGGCCAGGTATCCTCACTAACTCTAGAACCACTGTTCTCTCCACTCTGCAACACTGCCTGCTACACCTCCATTATAGATAGGCCCACAAGGTCGTCATAGCTCCACTTTTCCCACTTTTCATCTAGATCCTCGATTCTAGAATAATGCCTGGCACACTGTAGGAGCTCGGCGTAGTAAAAGGAGAAGCTACTGGATGAATCTACAAGAGACTCTGTGTCAGCCTGACCCAGGGGTGGAAATGGAGCTCACACTGCAAACATTGCTTTCTAGAAAACATTTATTGAATGCCAATTGTGAGCCCCGTATGTGAGCCCCAGCAACTCCTCACTGCCCCCCAGTCTGCTGGCCCCCCTCAGCAGGAGAGGCCTGGGGGTGGGCTCTTTCTAGCAGTCCTGAGATTTATGTTTACATTATCCAGTCAATTCTGTATTTATTTTGGATACTAGGCAGTGACATAAAAGCTGCTGACATCAACCTTCAGGGGCAGAAATTGGCTTTAATGGACCCCATAAACATTATTATTGATGGCAGCTGCATGCAGCATCACTGTGACCTCAGCCAAACCCTCCACCGCTATCAATACTGTTGACAATTACTATTGACTAATGCAAGCCCGGGCATGGGTGGAGTCAGAATTGGTTTCTTTGGCTGGAAGTTGCTGGGCTTATGTTTTGCACTTCACATCTGGTGACGATCTCTGAGGATTCGGTCACATATTTCTGGTGATCTCAGTTGAGGGTCCATCATTGTCGCTGACCAAATGGCGGTAGGCAAAGGGACTATAGGAGGAGAGAGGTCTGAGTTCAAAACCAAGCTTTGCCGACCAGGACTTCACCTCCCTGAGCCACAGTCCTCAGCTGTACATTGAGGAGACAAAGGTGTGAGCAAGAGCACTGTCAACCTCATCAGTGGAGAAAAGGGAGCCGCCCCATGGCCCTTTTACTGTCAGTATGGCTCACTGTCATTATTTAGACTAGAGTACATAACAAAGCTGTTAATGTAGCGTCCCAACTGGGAGAAAGGGGACATGCGTGCAGGCACCCGTGGGGTGTCTGGGTTTGAGGGGTCTGGGTTTGAGGAGTCCAGGCCTAGAAGGGATACAGAGGTGGGGGGCTCTTTGTGAGGTGGACCTGCCCACCGCCTTTGCCTGTCCTGTCTTCTCTGAGTTCTGTGAGGCTCAGAGGGCACAAATGGACGATGGGAAGGGGAGGGCAGCAAGGCCAGGGGAAGTACGAAGCCATTCCCCTGTCCCTGCTATCGAAGTGCGCCTGGCGCTTCAGGCTCATTGCTATGTCATTATCACCCAACAGAGGCTTAATTCAGCTGTAATTCAGCTCTCAGGGAATCCACAATAATGTGGGCGGCGTGCACCTCACTCTGTCATGACTTTATGGAAAAGTAATCATTTGTCACCACGGCAGGCAAGAAGTGTTCAGAAGAACAAACAACCCAAGGACTCTGATGCAGAGGAAGTTCACGGTAACTGGGGCTACGAGAGTAAAGATTTTAGAGTCGCCTAGGCCCGAGTTCGAATCTTGTGTTGTGTGACCTATGCAGCTTGCTTAACCTCTCAGGGCTGCCGTTTCCTAATTTTGTGCAGGGAGGATAATGAAACCTACCTCGAAGGGTCGTAGGAGGAGTAAATGAGATCATGTAACTAAAGCACTCAGAGCTGTGCTGGGGTCTGGTCATCAAGAGCAGTTATGAACGACTAACGTTATTATTACTAGTTTCCTCTCGTGCCCTTTCATCGTAAAAGCAGCACTCAGACTCCCAGAATTCCAGATGTGGAAGCACCAGCAGGTCTTTCAACCCAAAGGGTGTTCATTAGGACACTGACCCCAGCTGATGCTCTGAAAATAGAGGTGTGTGTGCTCAGATCAGTTTGGAGGAAGCTGCATCTCCCCCTCCTCGGTAATTTACCCATTAGCGTGCACATTAACATATTTTAAAGGCTCTGAAAAGTCCTGCGGTAAAGAAGCTGGTTTAAAGTCCTTTCACCCAGTGTTTCCCACATTATTTGACCACAGAGCACTTCCCCTACCCATCTAAGAGCTATTAACAGTCTCAGAATACAGTAAATGTTGATTTCATTGAAACCATTTGTTTTATAGATGAGGAAACTGAGGTCAGTCTGCAGAAAGGATCCAACTTATTCAGTGCCACACCCCAGGTCAGAGAAGGGACAAAAGCTTCCTGTCTCCTACTCAGACAGCACCCTCTCTGTATAGGCCTCACATAGCACATTGGTGATGTGGTTCAGTCCACGGTGACAGCAGGGAGAGGAGGGACTGCTGGTTTGGCTTGGGCCTTGGTGGGACGGTAGATGAGGAAATGTGGATGGTTCCCCATGGCAGAGACGGGGAGCTCCTTCAAGTGTTGAGGTCACTGGTCCTCTCAGAGTGCTAGCTGGGTGTCAGGTGGGTAACACTGCCAAACCAGTATCCTCTATCAACCCCTCAGATGGGTAGGTGCACAGGTCCCCAGGGAGACCTCTGGGCTCTCTGGGAGGGGTGGCAAAATGGACATTTGGAACTCTGCTGCACCTGACTCTTTAGGGAGATAGATTTCCCAGCTGCCCCTGACCTGACCACCGTTCTGCCCCAACCCAAGTCTGGGATTGTGTCCCGTGTAACCCAGCTGGAGTGTCCTTTCAGAGACGAAGCCTTCACCTCTGAAGCCAGAGCTGGGAACCCTTCACGGCCGGGGTGCTGGTACCCGGCGTGGAGCTTCCAGCCCTCGTTCAGACTGTGCTGCCAACACCCCCTGCCCACCTGGTGTGGGCGCGTCAGCAGAGAGAGCGCCTCAGTGGACTTGTGAGGACAAAAGCCTCCCGAGGGGCTGTCCTTGGTCCCTGCCAGCCCCCTAAATCTTCACTGCCACCTCCAGGAGGACCCTCCTCAGGGCAGACCTGGGTCTGCAAAGCTGCCCAAGCACTGGCAGGGCTCGAAGCACCCCAGAAAGGGGCAGTCCCTGGCAGCTCAGTGCAGGGCCGCATCTAACGCAGAGCCCGTCGGGCCCGAGGGTAAGAGGGGAATTCTGAAGCTAGGCTCCCTTTCTCCCCCAGAGAAAGGGGGCGTGTGAACTAAGCATTGTCTTTTTCTCCCACAGCATCCTTTGGGTCTTGGAAGAAGGGTGCTGCTGAGATGAGAGTGGAATGAGAAGTCGGGAGCCGCCCACACTTCCCGAATCTGCAGATGAGAGATGGGAAAGCTCCAGCAAACCCTCGAGCTTTCAGTTACCCCAACAGGTCAGTTTTTGTCTGGGAGCCACCCTCTGACCGACAGGGGATACTGGGGTAGGGCAGTGGCCACGGCGACTGCCGGGACAGCTGAGCAGCTGGAGGCCGGATCCTGCACGAGCAGGACTCAGACGGGGTCAGCAGGGCTGATGCAAGAACAGACAAGCTGGGGCGGTGGGTCGCTGGCGTCCTGGGTCCCATGCTCCCTCGCACCCAGGGACCTTATGACCCATAACCCCACCCCTTAGGCACCACCCTAATCCGGAAAGCAAGAGCAGAGACCCATTCTCTGTCATGTCACCAATCAGTAGGTATTTCATGTGACTGTGCAGGCGACTCTGACTTTTGACTACCTAGAGCAGTGGTTCTCAGCCTTCCTGGTGCCACGACCCTCTAATACAGTCCCTCATGCTGTGGTGACCCCCATAAAATGACTTCCGTTGCTACTTCATAACTGTCATGTTGCTGCTGTTATGAATCGTAATGTAAATATCTGATAGGTGTTTTCTGATGGTCTTAGGTGACCCCTGTGACAGGGTCATTCGACGCCCAAAGGGGTCACGACCCACAGGTTGAGAACCGCTGACCTACAGCAAAGCAATTTGCCACCAACTTCACCAGAGTCTCAAGCGATGAAGCAGAAAATGAATATTGTAATTAAGGCCCAGGTCTTGCCAGCCAGGAGCCCGGCACAGGCCAAGCGGGCCACTCACCGGTCTCGGTGTTCTCGTGCTCGGTGTCGGTGAGCGTGAGGTTGGAGTTGGCCCGGCTGGACAGGCAGGAGCTGCGGCCCGACCGTGTGCTCCGGCCCCACAGCCGCACGGGGTGCTCCGGGGACAGCACGCTGTCGGCCTCTAGGTCAGCATCAGAGCTGGCCCCCATGGAGTAGCCGCAGTGGGGGGGCCCGATGTCTGTGCGGTACAGCGTCCCGTGAGGTGGCGTCACCTCCCCCAGCCCCAGCTCACGGAGCGTGAAGTTGGTTCCTGGGGGAAAGGCAGGTGAGCTTGGTTAGGGGGCCGAGGATGGGCCTCCCCCGCCAGAAGCCGGGCGCCTGGCCTCCGGGCCCACTGCCGGCCTTGGGGCTCAGGCCCTGGCCTCCAGGCCCTTGCCTCTCCTCTGCCCGCGTGGCTCTTCCCGCCCCTTCCCCACCAGCCCAAGTCCTCTGGGGCCTACGCGGTGGCCCTCTGTGCAGTGTCCCCTAATCCCAGCCCCTGTGCAGAAAGAAGTCACTGCCGCCTCCCCCAAGCTCCTTCGGAGAGCCCCGTCCCCTCAGAACTAAGGGCCTGACTCCCACGCACGTGACCGCAGCCGGGCCGGGGCCTTACCTTGCTCATTCCTAAATCCCTGTGCCCAGAACCAACTCTGGTACTCAGCAGGAGCCCCATAAATGCCCGCGAACTTGCCTAGAGGGCCTTGGGTCCCCCCCTCTCAGCCTGGGGGATGGAGACTGTGTGTTGGGAGGGGGGTGTTGTCAGCAAGCAGGCGAAGGTCATGAAAAGGTTCCGTTGTGCTTGGTGGATAACTGATACCCAAGCCTCCTCGCACTCGTGTCCCAGCCTCCGCTCCGCCCACCCCAGCCCCCTCCCTACAACACCCCCCGCCATACCCAAGTCTCTCTGTGGTGCCAGCAGGGGCCTCTGGGCTCTGTTCGGTGACCGGGCAGACATTCTGGCTGCTCGGGGGCTGGGCCAGCCCAGATGTCAAACACTGTGAATACCGCCCTCATGCACTGCCGTGCAGCCTGCCCTCTGCCTTTGCTTCCTTCTAACTAGAGGACAAGTCCAGATTGGAGCCTAAATCCCCTGCGCCTGCTTCCCACCCTCACTGCACCCCACACCCGCTGCGTGCCCATCTGCCTCCTTCGCATCGCCTTTCCTCACCCCTGTCGTGCCCGCTGTCCATGTTTGCCACCCTCTATCCCACACCCCTGCTCCGTGGGGCCACTCTCAAGGGAGGCCGGTCGCACATTATGAAGAATGACTGCTACATTAAGTGAAAAATCAAATTTATTTGCAATAAACAGCCCTGGCTGCATCGATCTTCATATGGCTTGCCCTGTACACCCTTTTAAGCAGTCAGACTCAGTGTCAATACGAGTGAGCTGAGACATCCCAGGACTGGAGAAATGCAAGGTGAGGGCCGACCCTGGGGGCTCAGAGATTGCATTGAGCCGGCCCGGCCCCTGTGATGCGTGAGCTTAGGTGATTTATTTGACCAAATGTGGGAAGTCCTCCTGTTTGCTTTAAGTCCTTTTGGCCTCTTTCCTGAGGAACCTGGGATACAGGCTGACATCCCACCTCACTCAACATCTGTCCGTGTAATCTTGGGCTGGTGACATCACCTGGGCCTGTGTTCATGTCTTTAAATTGGGGGATGATCTATGACCTGCTACCCTCACAGGACTTTTGAGGATCCAGGGAGGTAACGGGAGTGAGAGTACTTTGTAAGCTGCAAAGCTCATGCCTGCCTGTGAGATGAGAATACTTCTCATTTGTTATTTACAACCACCAGAAAGGGCTCCCTCTGCCGCCTCACATGCTAGGGTGGCAACGGGGCCAAAGTGGGCCTGGCAGGGCTCACTAAGCTCTATCACCACGGGCAGGACGGAGCAAGAGGAAAGCTTTGATTCTGTTTTGTCCCCTCCCCACACTGAGACTTGACAATAAGTAGCAGGCAGCACTTAGGAAGCATCTGCTCTGTGCCAGGTACTGTGGCAAGTGCTTTATTTATAGTCCTCTGTAATTCTGACCACCATCCTGTTGGGGACTGTCGTGCTTATCCCACTGCCCAGGGGAAGAACCTAGGGGCAGCAACAATGGCAGAGCGAGAATTCAAATCCAGATCTGGCTGATGCCAGAGTTTGAACTCTTACCGACAACCTGGGGAAGAGTGGGAGATGACTCATCTTTCCAGCTGAGAGACAGCCTTCTAACAGGTCAGCTGTCATGGGGATCCCGGCCAGCTGGGAAGGCCACCGAGGCTGTGAGGATGCACAAGTGCAACCAGCTCCTCTTATCTCTGGGATCTCGGACAAATGATTCAGTTTGGGGTTGTTGTAAGGATTAAATAACAATGTAAAGAAAACCGCATATAAATTACACAGCACAGTGCCTGGCTAACCCTGTCTGCGGAACGGGAGGGGCAGGGCAGAATCAGGGAGGGCTGCATGAACTGTCAGGCATTGGCAGGGACCCACCAGGCATCAAAGAGCGCTCAAGGCTCTGAAGGCAGAAAATCAGGAATCACAGAGGCACCAGGGTAGTGAACATAGGAGGGCTGTACAGAAAGTATCCAGCCATCTAATAGGAAAAATAGAGACATTTATGGCTGGCTTGTACATCATGGCAAGAGTGGGAATCATGAGTAGTCGGGCAGGCCTGGAACACAGGTGGTGGGGTGTAGTAGGCAGGGGGTAAAAGGGTCCAGAAAGACAAATCCATAGGAAGGAAGCCCAGTTCAGCCAGGGTAAGGGGCTCTAGCCAAGGACAGGGAGGAGTCATTTCCCATTTCACTCCAGCTGCAGTGCTGGAAATGGCCCGTAGAGGGCAGCACTGGGCGAAGAGGGGCTGTAGTCAACCCTGCGAGAAGACAGTGGCCTGAGCTGGGACAGTGGCAAGAGAGAGAGGTGACTACCGTGTGTAGGAAATGAAAGCGCGGGAGTCAGGTGCCACGACCGTCCCCGTTACTATTTTTAGGTCTACATCGGAAACACCTTCCTCTCAAAGTCAGCTCAGAGCTTGACACAAAAAGGTGTTAGCGTATGTTTATTGAATGAATGACTGAACAAAACCCAGAACTAATAGCTAGGGCTTGTTCAGCCCCCGCTTGCTGGTGCCAAACGCACGAGCCCTCAGACCGGTGCGGCGCATGCCCAGCTAACGGGCGCGGACTGAGGCTGAGGAGGGAGCCCGAGGCGCTGGACCCAACCCCGGGCGGCCTGACGCCAGCCCAGCTCCCAGCCACGTCGTTGTGCCCGCGTGGCGGGTGAGCCACGGAGAAACCACAGGCGGGCTCTGACCAGACCCCCGAGCCCAGCCGACACTGCAGAGCTCGCCGCGCGCGCCCCCGCGCCCCGACCGGGCGCCCCGCTGCGCGTCCCCGCTCCTCCCCACGCCCCACCCGGGCGCCCCGCTGCGCGCCCCCCCCGACCCCGCTCCTCCCCACGTCCCGCCTGGCCCGGCCCGGCCCGGCTCGGCTCTCACCTGCGCGGCAGAACTCCTCCGCCTCTTGCGGCACCAGGTCCTTGACGCGGCTGCTGTAAGCCAGGCGGGCGTCCTGGTCGTAGGCCTTCAGGGTCTCGCTGGAGCTGTAGGACTTCTGGGGGGCCTTGCCCTCCTCACTGTCCGCGGACGAGCTGGTGTAGCGGCGCTCCGCATCGCGACGCCGGGTCAGCGAGCGGTATGGCTTCCTCTCCTTCACGTCCATGGCCTCCGGCCCGCACTCCTCCACATCCACGAACAGGGTCCTCGCCGCACTCAGGGCCGAGTGGTCTGGAGCCAGGGGACAAAGAAAGGGCGTGAGCTCGGGCCCTGGTCCGCGGTCTCGATTCGCCGTGCAGTGCCGCGGACCAGGCCTCAGGACACCGCTGACGAATGCTGTCTCTGCTCCTGGGTCTTTCCACCAGGAGGAAGCCTCAGCTGCCCCTCCGTGGTGGGTGTCCAGGAAGCTAACAAAGGCCCGAGGGCACTGGTTTTCCTTATCTCCCTAGACAGGAATCAGGCGTTTGCTCCAATGACGTCCCCAGATGGGACAGGGCCTGACTCCTGGGTACAAACATGCTACTGTGTAACTGTCCTATTGGAGAAACCACAGAGAGCCATGATCCACAGCGCTGGCTGCTGTCTCATCGCAGGGGGTCAGGCCTCTCCAAGAGGGCAGTGGCCACTGGGTGCCTGCCAGTACTGCGATGTAGAGTGCAAGGCACCTTGTGAACTGTTAAGACTAGCTGGAAATTTGAACTTAGATGTAAAACGTGTAATTTTTATATGCTACCCATTATTATTTCTTAAAATGTCAAACTACTTTGCAGGCCAAAAACAAGAACAAAAACCTAAACAGAAAACACTGATGGGCCATTTTGGCCTGAGGGCTAGCAGATTCCAAGTTCTGCCTGTGATCATGGACATCGGAGACATCCTTTTGGCCTGAAGATGCTCTCTTCCCTCCCAAGACCCGGAAGGCCCTCTTCAGGGCAGGTCTTAGCTTTGGCTCCAAAGGCAAACTCTGTCCGTCTCATTGAAGAGCTCTCTAGACCCACTCAAATGGGTCTGTATGTCCTAACCTGGAAAGCTGCATTGCTCTACTCATCAAGGGAATGTCGGAGGTTACAGTTAGATAGAGTCAGGATCTATCATGGGTCTCAGTGTGTATTGTAGACTTTCCTCTACATGTTCTCTATGATTTTCAAGGAGTGCAAATACTTGTGATTTTATCGGCGCCTCATAATCATAAAGCACATAAGACAATGCTTTTTACTCCTATTGTATACATGGAGCAACAGCGACCCAGAGCCATACAGCCTCCTGCCCAAGGCCACATGGTGAGTTAATGGCAAAGCCAGCATTACTGCATAGGTGACAGTGCCTTAGGATTGTAACTAGAGCCAATCAGAATATGCAGGTCACACTTTTGGGACCTGATTCTCAAAATACCTCTGGAAACTAGTGCTGGGACAGGGGTATGACCTAGGATACACAGAAATCACATCATCTTACTGGGGCCCAAAGGCAGGACTCTGAGCTTTGGCATCCTGACATGGATTGACAGTATGACAGTCACCTGAGTGCCTGAGGAGGGCCACAAGAAAGACTGGTGATGATACTGTCTGCTCCAGGGCCTAGGAAATCTTTTTGAGTGCAATCCATAATTTGGAAAACATCTCACCCTGTGACCTGATACACAGATTTATGTATGTGTGTGTGTGTGTATTTATATGTATGAAATGGACACAACGATGCACAACACCAAAGTTACTGTACACGAGCAATGCACTCTGTTATTTCCTATTTCATTCTTGCACTTTTTAAAAAAATTCTGATTATAACTCCCGAAATTGATATCATTACTCAATATTGGCTTTTGACTCAAAGCACTGTTTGGGTCTAATTTGGATTAGGATTTATGGTGACTGCTGCCTAGTTTCTGTGACTTCTGGACCTTCACCTCTAGTCCATCCTCTTGAGTGACAATAATAATAACAGTAAGTACTCAAGTAATATTAGCCATTATTAATTCTAGTTACTAATAATATAACAGTATTAAAAATAGCCAATATATTATAGTATTAGTAGTAGTTGCTAATACTTAGTGAGTACTTTTACTAATATTACGTGTGGTAACATTTCAATCCTCACTTCAATCCAGCACTATAGGTACTATCATTGTCTGCAAATTGCAGATGAGAAATTGTGAGCTGAAGTATCCTGCCCAAGGTTACACGGCTCGTGAATAGTGGAGCTGTAGTTCCGACCCAGGCAGTTGAACCTGGCACGTGAATGTAACCGCTGGGTGGTATTGCATTTACAGGCTGTGCCGGATGACTTTCCTAAGCCCAGACCATGCCATTGCCCTCTTTATGCCCCTGTAGCAGCCCTGCAGAGACTTCAGGATGAATTTCAGTTTCTTGGTCAAAATGCTGTGCTCCATCTGGCCTGTCTCCCCTCCACCTCACTGAGCCTCTTTCCTGGCCATTAACTCAGTGGCCTCTCCACCTTGGTGCACGCGGCTCCACCATGGAACATCCGCCTCACTAGATGGTCTGCTTTCCTGTCTGCTTCGCCCCTTGACTGCAGTTCCACAAGGGCAGGCGTGGCATCCACAGAACTCATGAAATGTCTGCTGGGTGAATGAATGAACAAACTTCATTTCTTCTTACCAATTTAAATAATATAAAACGTTGGTAGTTCAATTTAGGTAAACATGTATGAGCACATACTGGGTACATCTGAGACTGAATTAAGGGCGTTTTTAGATGCATTCTTTTCAAATATGAAAGGCATCCTCAGTTTGAAGTATATCTGTCTATGACTTAGCAGCTGTGTGACCTAGGACAAGTTATTTAACCACTCTGTGCTTCAGTTTCCTCACCTGTAAAATAGTACCAACCTCTTGGGGTTGTTCCAATTAAATGAGTTAATACATCTCCATGGCACATATGGTCCCTGGTACATAATGGGTGCTGGCTATATGTCAGCCATTATTATCAGCAGAAAAACCCCACATTTTGTTTTTAAAAGGCATGCTTTAGAAATCTCCAGCTAGGTGCCAGGTACAACTGGAAAAGGAAACCCCCCTCAGAAACATAAGTTAATAAGGCTGAGGCACATTTTAGGCTGTTAAATTGGTAGATGACTGTCTTCTTATCTGTGTGTACGTGTTGACGGAAGACACTGGCTTCAAGGCAAAGGCTCAGTAACTACAAATTATTAAGAACACAGTCCCAAAACTCTTGGCTTCCCTGTCGCAAAGCACAGGCAGGGAGAACATTTGCCTCGCTCCCATTTCTTTAAAAATTTTTTTTTCTGTCTTAGGCTTAATAGAGTAATCCAGTAAATATTTACTTTATTTGAACAGATGGGGAGGTCATGGTTCACACTCAACTTGGCGTTTAATAGAGGGAGACAAAAGGGGATGGGATTGAGGAGTGACAGTGGCGAAGAGCTCTCCTTGGAGCAGGCAGGGTCTGCAGAACCGTGATGCTGAGACCTGGCGGGAGGGGGCGGGATGCTGGGAAGGGTGCCTAGCCCAGACCTGGTGACAGCGCCCCCACGGGCTGGGGGACGGAAGCACAGGCACACCTCTATGTGTAAACACGTCAGTCCCCACGTACCCTGCTCCGCATTGTCCCTAAATCCATTAGCCTGACCCTTCCTAATTCTCCCTCTACTTCCTCTTCCCGTAGAATACCCTGCCACCCCGACTCGCCTCTCCCAGACACACACCCCGTTTCTCCCACAGAGCTGCCTGTCATTTCTCGGAGGCCCTCCGTCTTTAGAGTGGCTGATCCTTTGTATATGTTGTTTGCTGACCTCACTCCACCTGGAGGAGATGGGGCTGGGGGCCAGGAGAGAACAGGAGAGAAGTCCAGTGCTGCTCCCACTTCTCTGGGCAGCGGGTTTGTTTAGAACAGCGGTTCTCAACCGGTGGGTCGCGACCCTAGGAAGTGTATTAAAGGGTCGTGGCATTAGGAAGGTTGAGAACCACTGGTTTGTATGCTTTGTAAACTGTAATGTACCCAACACCTGCAGGCATAAGGGGCCAGAAAATTATTGCTATCATTGTTATCATCATCATCATTTTTGTTTTGTTGTTTCTAACCAAGAAGTCATGTAACCACTTTAAACATAGACTAAATCAAGCAGCTGCAGATATCCTGAGAAGCCGCGTGGCAAACACGCACCTGAAGAAGAGGTCGTTTCAGGCCTTGGGCTAAGCATGGAGGGTCTGACTGTGGCTCCAGCTGAGGTGTACAACTAAGAGAAAAGGCGCCGGGCACAGACCACGTGTGTGGGAAGGGCGAGACCCCGGCCTGCTCGCGAGGCTTGCTGAAACTCTCCTCCAGGTGAAACCCCAGGACCACGAAGGCGCCTTCAGAGAGGAGTTCATTTCCACAACCTGTTAGAGACCAGTCTTGTGCTGAGCCAGGCCTGAGTCCTTCAGGGACAGCTCCCGGTCCCTCCCGGGTGTCAGCCATAGGAGGCAGTACAGAGTGCTTTGATACGGCGTGCAGTGCAGTTCTACAAGTTTCTCCTTATGTTGGCCTGGGGGTCACACGTGTCTGTCTGCGGGGAAGGAGGGTGGGCCGTGGATAAAAGCAGGGAAGAAACACGTATGCGTCATGCACTGTGCTCAGTGCCTTACACACAGCCCCGCGAGAACCCCAGTTATTTCTTGTTTTGTAGAGCAGCCCGGAGACCCAGATGATTGATGACGTTTACACTGCCAGTAAGTGACAGCACTGGGACCTGAACCCAGTGACTCCAAAACCCACATTTGGGGTTTTTAAAATTCCATTTACATGGAACTGCACCTGGTTGGATCTGGAAGGTTTGAACAAGTGTGGAATGTGAGGAGGCCTGGGAGACACACGGTGGCGACGGTGACCAGGGTGTCATTTCCGATAGGAAAAGAGGCAATAACAGTAAAGCAACTACTGTTAGTTGAATACCTGCTTGTGTGCCGGGTACTTTCTATAGATTATTTTTCATCCCTACAACAACTATGCAGTTAGAGAGTATCCTCTTGTTTTAGATTTTCTCTTTTAGTTTATAAATGAGACCACAAGCTCAAAGAAATTAAGTGACTTGCTCTAGATCACATGTCAGGGGCTGGAGTTGAATCAGAACTGGCTTAAACCTGAAGAAAGGTATTGCACAGCTCGTCCCATAGGTTAATTCCTGTGGGAAATAATTGCTAAGGACCTTTTCTGTCCTAAGTGTTGGTGGTGACACACGGAGGACCCCGCCCCCTTTCTCCTTCTCCAGCCTCCCTCTGTGTCCTGCTGTCCCCAGCCTTGTGGGAGGCCTCAGTGGACAGGAGAAACAAGGATGCTACTCTTTGCAGCTTCAGAAAGCCAGTGGGTGAGTCAGACAGGGACGGAGGCAGGAGAAGGTCACCACAGGCCCCTGACCCAGGCCCAGTGGCCAAAGGTGCAGCGGTAATCAGGGACCACCGCCTAGAGAGAGTGACATTCAAACCATGAGCAAAGAATGTCGAGTCAAAGTGAGCCAGGCCGGGCCGCTTTGAGGTAAGGCGAGAAAGGAGGTAAGTCTAGCTCTGTGGCTTCCCAATTTCTCTGACCTACAGTAAAGACACATTTATTTCACAATCTAGTGCACACATAAATCTACAAATAATCTAACTAAAACAAAAATTTCAAAATGATGCCTAACCTTTCCTCAAGAGTGAAATCTGATATTTTTTATTTTATTCTACTAAAATAGAAGGATGCATGGGTTGCTGACCTACAGCTTGAAAATGCTTCTCAAGGTCACAGCTTGGATGGAAGTCAGAGGCATGAGAGAACCCAGGAACAGACAGAAGCTCAGTTACCCCTGGAGCCCAGAGTTCAGGGAGGGAAGCATAGAGCTTGAGAGATGAGTGAGTGGCCTGGTAGAGGAAAGAAAGCAGTTTCCAGTGCTGATTATCATGAGGGGAGATGGTAACGTGCAAACTCACATGTGGCAGAGAGCGTGGGTTTGGGGACCCCAGGGCAGTGTGTCCCACCGGCTGGTTTTCAGAGTCTCTGATGCCCAGGGAACTGGGAGCTGGCCTGGAAGAATGGAAGGATGTGGGACTCAATGAGAGAAGGGGACATCAGGAAACCATGCTCTTGACGTGGGGGGAGAAACTTCAGGAGCCGCCGTGGGCCCCTCAGCAGGGCTCCGGCCGCGGGGGCCTGGAGGCTTTGCAGGGAGGCTCCCCAGAGCTGCGTCTGCCAAGGCACCTGCCCCTGCCCAGGCGCTCGGGTAACAGGGGCTCTGAGCAGCCTGGGCTTCCTTGCAATCTCAGAAACAGCCGGGACAAACCAGGAATTGAGTGAATTCCTACTGGTCTAAAGTTTTATAAGTTTTCCTTAACATAAGCACATGGTAATATTTTCAGTGCTTTGTGTGTCAAAAAGGGCCCATAAATATTTCAGAGCCAAAATGTGTTCTATAAAATATAAGCCCTGGGCCGTCTCTCTCTCTCTCTCTCTCTCTGTCTCCCCCTCCCTCCGCCTCCCTCCCTCTCCCTCTTCCTCTCTCTTTCCTTGTGTAAAATCATCCTATATTTATAGTTTCCTTAGTCCTTCAATGTTTGGGCTTGCAAGTCTTTTGCTTTAAACTCCAGTATGTTATGAAGGTGAATGCCATGGTTGGAGGAGTATCTGTTCTGTGCCAGGTACTGGGTTGGGCTGCATGCAAACCAGACAGGTAGGTGTCATTATACCCACTTTACAGACTTGGAAACTGAGGCTCAGCATGGCAAAGTGATGCTGAAGTTCATACAACATGCCAAGACTGGGATCTGGGAGAGCTGACTCAAAAATCTGTACTCCCTGTTAGCAGCCAGAGCAAGTCTCTGGCCCCGTCACTTTAGGGAATTCCTTGCCTGTTAACAGTAAGACAGCAATGATAATAATAATGGTGGCTAACGGCAAGGTCTTTACATGCATTACCTCATTTCATCCTCACCACACCCCTAACCATCCTCATTTTATAGATGAAAAAGCCCCAGGTTTAGAGAGGTTAAGTACCTTGCCCAGAGGGGCCACAGCAAGGGGAAGGCAGAGCCTGGGTCTGTATGACCCCAAGGCTCAAGCTCTTAATCAGAACGTGCACTGCCTCCCACCCAGGCCATCCATTATTCCAATCTGCTTCAGAGTTCTTGTGCTCTTTCACTTTGCTTCTTTAGCAGTATTGATTCCTCTGATGAACCAAGTTAGCACCTGACCCGGGCCTCTGGAGGAGCACGTTAAGGCTGCTTCTCAAGGTGCGCCCTGCAGGAGTCAGCCCTGTGGGCCGGCAGAAGGGCTTTCTTGGGAACACGGTAGAGTGTGGCCAGGTGCTGAGCCCGGCTGCGGGGACTCCCCTAATCTGTGGCGGGCCGGCAGGTGACAGATGGTGCTGCTGCCCACAGGAGCCATCTTTCTCTTCTGGTGAGGGGGCTTGTCACAGGCCAGGTATTGAAGAGCAGGCAGTTGCTGTGTGGACTCCACTCCTGATCCTGAGCTGGGAGACCTCCCACCAGGATACCCCAACCCCTCAGAGGGTTAAGCACACATGGGATTGGCGACAAAATAGGCCCCCCACCAGACTCCTCCATCTACATTCTTCCCCTCCTAAAGCTCTTTACCCCTTTACAAATGGTGGCATCTTCATGTTAGAAAATGTGGTGTTTATTATCTCAGATTGAAAGTAGCACCAAAGGTTGGCTGATTCATGCCCACTTGGATGCTTGAATCCCCTCATTCCTATCCCCACCAATTGGTCACACCCACTCCAAAGCTGGGGACTTTCCTACCTCCAGGGACAGCTCTGACAGTGCTTCCTGACATAGAGCCCCAGGCTGCCTCCTTCTAGCTTCCTTTCCATAGGCTCTGGGATCTCAGAAAATAAGTCCAATGCCTGTACCCTGGCAAAGCCCTTCTAGACCAAAGGTGGGTCAGTCTGTGCGTCCTTGAGCCTTCTCACTGAGACTAACCATCACTCCGACAATTTTGAGGCTCTCACTTTCCCAGTGGCCTTGCACAGCTTCATCCATCCTTGCGCCCTCTTTCCCATCTAAGAAGGCTTTGTAAGATCCAGGGTGAGGTTTGGGGATGAGGAGTTGGACCAGATGCAGTCAGAGGGACAGACACATCTATATGTGATTCTAGCACAGTAAACACAAAAGAGCAACTGACACAGTCTGGGGGCAGAGAGGAGACACCATCCGAGTCGGCAGAGGCCACCTGAAGGAATGACGCTTGAGCTGAGGTTGGAAGGCTGAGCAGGAGTTCACAGGGACAGGGAGAGGGGACTGCTTACGTTTGCGTGCCTCCCCGCCTGCACCCACGGGGCAGCTCAACCCCGTGTGGCTTTCTCGGAAGCACACCCACCAGAGCCTCTGGTGGAGCTGGCCGTCGCAGGGGCTGAGCTACTTCAAGAACAACTTGAGACAGGGTCTCCTCTGCAGTTCAGCCCCCACTGAAAGGGACTTCTTTCCTTCTCCCCAGACAACCCATTCAAGGGCCAAGCCTGAAACCTGGGCTATGAGAGTACCAATTGTTTGCAAAAAGTGCGCAAGGGCCCCACGGGAGTTTTTGCTGTTCTATGGGCTTATCCTGGGACCACATTATGAGATAATCAGAGGAAGGGGAGAGAGGCTCCGGCTGATTAATTGTACGTCATGCCCCGCTGTGTCCAAGGCCTAACCTGTGGTTGCCTGGGGCTCCTGCGTTAGGCCTCCACTCTATGAGGGGTGAAGGGTGAAAAGGGGGAGCCAGAGGCGGGAACCCGCATCACAGGGAGCAGGTATTCGGTTTAGGCTTCTGGAATGGTGAGACGTGTTGCTTTAGCACTGACTCCCTGGGTCTCACATGAGCCCCCGGGATTTGTGAAGCAACTGCACGTGCCCTTGCAGTGCTGCTCGAGGCTCTGTGTTCACAGAGAGGAAGGGCCTGAGGCTCGGGAGGCCATGACTTACCGATGGCCACATCCAGCAAGGACAAAACCGAGAGCTTTGTGGTGGTTCCTTTCATGGCCTCAGCTTTCTCCTCTGCCACATGGGGTGGCACGAGTGGGTTATAGGGAAGCCTGAGGACTGCCTTTAGGTACACACGCCCATGGAATTCAAAGTGCTCCAGGGCCACGAGTTCTGTAAGGTGCAGTGACCGCAGAGCCCCTTGGGGAGGTGCCAAGAGGGGCAAAGCTTGTCAGCACCCCGGAACGTGCTGTCCAGGCGGAGAGCAGGGGAGGGAGCGGTGGCTTTGGCAGACTTTCACTTACATCTCTGTGTACTCAGGCTCAAAGAGGTGGAGAAAAAGGCTCATCATAATGGGAAAACCCTAATTGCCCAAAGCTGCCGCCATTTCCAATAATTAAAGTCAGACTTAATAGATATTAGGGCCCTCCTTCCAGTAGCTGGGTGGTCAGGCGATTTTTATTTCAATAATTAGCAGCCGTAAGTCACACAGAACTGGAGACAGATAAAGGAAGGGCCAGTCTCTCACGGAGCTAATTGTGCCCAGGGTTCTACATGCCTAATCAAGCCTCACACTGCTCCCATCTCTTTCATCCAAGGCCTCAAAGGACTTCGCCATCAGTAATTAAGTCTCCTAAGTCCCATCAAGAAAGCAATTCTCCTTGGCAGTCTGCATGAAGATGAGGCTGCTGGGGTGGAGGCAGGGCAGGTGGCCATGAGGCTGGCCCCCAAGACGGGGGACAGAGAGTGAGGAGCTGGCCTGGCCCCTGAGACTGGGCCCTCTCAAGCCTTTGGCCTCTGGGTAGCGTGCCTCTAGAAGGACCACTGCAGGCCTTGGAGCTTTGCTGGCCACCTCCTGTTGAGTCGGTTCAACCTGCCCAAACTGCAAACACTCTGGATGGCCACCCAAAGTCTCTCTAAATTTCTCAACCGAAATGGTCTCTTTGTTCGACACACCAGTTCAGGTAGGGGTGATTCAAACACTGCTCTAATTAGATTCTCAGAGTTAGGAGGGATCAGGAAGGATATCGTCGCCCAAGCCCCAAATGACACCTTGATTCCTTCCCTGAGTCTGCGTGGATGCCAGCGGGCCTTCGCTGCGTCTCCAATGACAGCGCTCTTACTCCTAACGCCTTCCATCCTCCAAGCTTGGCCTTAGGTCATTCCGAGGGAGCTTGAATTTGCTTCCCCCGAGAACCTTGCCACTGGCCCTAACTTGCCTTAGAACCTCACACACACACCTCAGTCCTCCTCCCCAACACAGGACCTCTGCTCCCCTGGCACCAGGAACCAGTGGAGCTCAGTGGTAAAGAAAACTAAGCTTGCCATCAAAAGCACAGCCCACAGAGGAAAAATCGCTGAATGGGACCTCACCAAAGCTTAAACTTGGGCTCCGTGAAAGAACCTGTGAAGGGAGTGAAAAGACGAACGACAGAGTGGGAGAAGCTACTTACAAACCCACATCCAACCAAGATTTAGCATCTAGGGTACATAAAGAACTCTCAAAACTCAAGAGTAAAAGAAAAGCCCAAACAATCCAATTAGAAAATGGCCAAAAGACAGAAACAGATATTTCACTGCAGAGGATATACAGATGGCAAACCAGCCCGGGAAAAGCCGCATCGATCATCAGGGAAATGGAAATGGAAATCACTCGCATCCCCACATACCTATCACAATGGTTAAAATAAAAAGCAGCGATAACTCTAAATGCTTGCAAGGATGCAGAGAAACTGAATCACTCACATACTTCTCGTAGGAATATAAAATAGTACAGCCTCTCTAGAAAACAGTTTGGCAGTTTCTTATA
The DNA here is from genome assembly GCA_004026885.1 of Lyroderma lyra. Lineage (NCBI taxonomy): Eukaryota > Metazoa > Chordata > Mammalia > Chiroptera > Megadermatidae > Lyroderma > Lyroderma lyra. The sequence continues at coordinate 482,186 of PVJL010000242.1, read as the reverse complement.
AAATTAAACATGCAATTGCTGTACAACCGAGCAACTGCCCTCTTGGCATTTATCCCTCAGAAATGAAAATTTATGCTCATGCAAAACCTTGTACAATGCTCATAGAAGCCTTATTCGTAATAGCTAAAAACTGGACACAGTCCAGACCTCCTTCTACAGGTGAATGGTTAAATAAATGATGGAATACCAAGGAATACTACACAGTGAGAAAATGAAATGAATTAATAATACTAATGAATCTCTAGGGAATTATGCTGAGTGAAAAAAGCCAATCACAAAAGGTCACACAGTATATGATTCCATTTATGTAACATTTTGAAATGGCAAAATTTTAGAAATGGAGAACAGATTAGCAATCATTCGTGGTTAGGGATGGGGCAGAGGTGGGGGGGTGATGTGATGTGAGGGGTACTTGGGGTGAAGGAAAGTCTCCCTCTCCTGACTAGATACACTAAGCTACAGGTGATCAAATAGTAAAGAAGTAAACACACACATGTACACGCAAACTCAAATAAGTACAAGTAAAACTGGGGATATCTGAATAAAAATGATTGGAGTTTATCAGTGCTCATATCCTGGTTGTAATCTGCTCTTTCACTAGTTTTGCAAAATGTTACTAACGGGAGAAGGTAGACAAAAGGTACCCAGGATATCTCTGTATTATTTTTCATAGCTGCATGCGAAGTACAATAATCTCAATAAAAGTTGGAATTGAAAAAATTGTTTTTTTGAGTGAGGCAGAGTTGGATTTGAACCTTGAACCACCTATGTTCTTCCTGTGCAACTTTAATCAAATAAACTCAGTTTTCTCATCTGTAAAATGGGGATCGTATCTACTGGCGTCACATATCTATTACAAAAGCCTCTACACAATGCTAGAAGTTAGGGATGATGGTAGATCGCCATGGTAATGACACCTCCCTGGGTCCGTACTGTTGTGTAGTCTCCCACACGGACTCCAGGGTGGCCACGTGCCTTGCATTGGCCAAGGGGCAAAGAGAACATTAGCAAACATGAATCAGAGGCCTGAGAAACCCTTCATTTTCGAGTTGGCTTTCTCTTGCTATTTTTGGAAAACATCCATCATGTAAAGAGGACCAGGCTGGCCAGTTTGTTGCTGTAGACACAGGACTGAGCCAACCAGCCCCCAATAGATCGTAGCAACATCAGTGAGGCCACAGGACCCTAGCCAACCCCCCCTGGCTCCACCCAGCCCAAATTACCCTCCGAAACAGGAATCAATAACTGGCCATCTTTAAGCCACTGTGTTTTACAGTGATATGTAAGGAAAGGTAACTGATACAGGCGTTATTAGAGTTTCCATGTCATAGATGAGGAAACTGAGGCTCGGGTTATTAAAGTCCCTTAAAAAATGAGAGGAACTATTAGGACAATAAGGGTGAGGCCGAATGTTTAAACAGTACTTCAGAGCTTACAAATTTCTCCCACTTTATTGTGAAATTTAATCTACCATCGTATACCTCTCTTTTGGGGGACTTATCAAAATTTTATTTCTATTTAAGTAGTTGCTTAATTATACACTGTCAGCCCTGTGGAAACGGGGGTCATGTTCATCTTGTCTCACCATCCAGTCTCAAACCTCGAGTCCTGCAGAAGAGTAGGCACTTAATAAATAATGACCCAACTGAATAAATGACCAAACGCCTCTGAGTAGATGAGTCACGGTCCTATATTAGGTAGGGACCGATGTTCACAGAGGTAAAGTATCTTGCTTCACAGTCAGACAGCTAGCAGGAGCTCGGGCTCATATGCAGCCCAGGTCTTCCCACTCAGTGCAAAGGTCTGCCGTAAATCCTCTGTGCTTCCCTAGGGGCGACAGACAGGGAAATGAGTGACTGCCCCATGGGTAGGACGGAATGTTGCTGGATGGATTCCACATGTTTAAGGAATGCCAATCCCCGTGCTAATAGGATTCCAATCAAAGCAAGCTCCCAGCTGGAGCAGAACAGTGCTGCAGCCTGAACCTCCGTGCTGGGGATCAGAGATCTCTGTTACCACAAACTCCACGTGGACTTGTACTGTCCAGCCCCAAATCAGCAGGGGGCACCCCCAACCAAACACAAAACCACCAAGCACACACAGGGACACTGAGCAGCTCTGTCCTCGGTCTGGGCCAGGCGGCCCCGTGATCCTTAGCGAGGGACCAGCAGATGTTAGCACGTGCTGGGCTTTCTCCCTGCCTCCCCCCGGGTCCCTCCCTGCGGCTCGCTACAGAGAGGTGACATCCTCAGGATGCCCCTCGCCACTCTGGTCCCCAGAAGCCCAGGCCCAGCGGAGAAGGCCCCGTTCGCCCTCCCAGCAGCCCCCAGGAATCGGATGGACGCCACGCTCCTTTGCAGCAGCCAGGCTGCCCCGGCGGGGGGCAGGGCTCCCATGGGAGGCTCGGTGGCCACGGCTGCCTCCTGGTCTTCCAGAGGGGCCCCGAGCTTGTCCTCTCCCTGGGGAAGCTCTGGCCCTTGGCCCTCTGCCTGCTAATGTTACACCTGGGTCACTGTAGTCTGACTTCCCAGGCCAGGCTCTCACTTGGTTCTTCTGATGGCCGTCCTAAATCTATTTTCATTAAGAAACTCTGCCTGTCACTCCATTAATTCTGCTTTTTGTGGGTTGTTAACCTCAGTTGTTAACTGTACCAGTCTTGGAGGCTACTCCCGCCAGGAGAGGAAGCGCAGTGGGGCTGCCTGCTCCTTCCCAGGGCTGGACCAGAGGGGTGACAATGTCCAGGGTCCCGCCTGGCCTCTGCTAGCCAGCAACACCCCAGACTTGTCTAGTATGGCATTTCTAACAAAAGCCCCTTCATGTTAACCAGGCCACCACATGCTGTGAGACAGGCAGAGTGCAGGTCACCACCTCCACCTTTCAGATGGGGGCACCCCCACTTAAGAGAAAGTAGGTGCAGAGCTATGGGCTCTGCAGCCCAACATCCAGGGCTCAAATCCCAGCCGTCGCCGCCTGGCTGGGCGCTGTGGGCATGTTATTTAGCCTCTGCATGCCTCTTATCTACAGTGAAGACATTAACTGTACCTGACAGGGTTTCTGGGAGGATTGAATGAGTTAATGTGTGCAAAGTGCTCAGAAGAGACTTAGCACTTGGCTGTTTTATTGTTGTTATTGTTATTATTGTCATGTAAGGTACTTAATTCTGGCCCAGATGCAGCTCTGGGTTTCTACACCTCACTCATACCACTGCATTAGGACACGAATGTTCCTGTTTAGCAGTATTTATTCATTCATTTAGTCACTGAGCAAATATTTATTAGGAGCCTACTATGTGCCCATATCTGTGCTGGGTTGCAAGGAGACAAGGGTTTGGTTCTTTTTCCAGAAAAACAGAAGACACCAGTTTGAACAAGTTGTTTCCACTTTGAATCTCAGTCCTGAGTATACTACGTATGAGCCGTGGGCAAGACATTCTGGAACTCCCTTCCCTAATCTGTAAGATGGGGAGTTATTTGCACCCCTGCCATCCTACCTCTTCAGGGGATCCGCATGGTCATGTGAGGGTCTGGGGAGGGAACATGCAAAGGGGCCTTCTCAGACCAGATTTCCAGCCCCTCTCGAGCTCTGGACAGTGGGCAAGCGAGGAGGGCAGTCCCTGTACCTATGACCTCAGTGGTCAGTCACTGTGCGGCTTGGGCTGTCTGGGAAACCTGAAGCCTCTTCAAAGAGAGGGTTTTAATTGGCTTAGGCTCTGTGCCTACTCCAAGGGAGCATCACCAAGCAGGGATTAGCCCCCAGGAGGGCCAGACCCCACCGACAGGCCTGAAGACTGGAACCCCTTCCCATCTGGCTGACCTTCCTGAGCTGTGTGCCCTTCAGCCTGAGGAAGGGAGGGGTGGGGGCAGGTGGAGCCTTTGCTTTCTCTTCCCAGCCTGTGAGTACAAGACAAGGATGTTTAATCTGAGCTTTGAGCTAAGAAGCAAATGGCAACGGGGCTGCAGAATAATATTTTTAGCACAATCTAGAAAAAGCCCAGGTTTAAAATTCACAGTCTATACCAAGCCAATGAATGTACCCTCCCGGGGGGAGAGGCTCTGCGGGGCCTTTCCTGGACCCGGCACTTTACAGTTTACACAGCACTGCCAATCATGCTATTATAACTCTCTTCGGCCCGAGAGGTAGGTTTTATATCCCCATTACTGCCAGCAAGCGTGGCAGGCAGGCCGGCCGGCCAGTGTGAGGTTCTGGCTTAGGATTGCTGACTTAAAGCCTGGCTTGGTCACACTAGGTAAATGACAATAACATGCACATGAGAAATGCAAACGGTGGCTCTCGTTTTACTGGGCTCCGGTATGTGCCTAATGATACTGTTTTTTTATTTTGTTTTTTTGTTTTTTTGTTTGTTTTTTTTTTGCCAAACTGTTGCCATTTTATATAAACTGAGGCTCAGAGGGGGCAAATATTTGCATTGTCACATGACTTGTTAAGGGAACGGGGATCCTGAGCCCCACTGGAGTCTCAATTTCTCGAGTTACATCACGGAGGTGAAGATCTATCTTCAGAGGTTCTATGCAGAGATTAGAGTGTTACAGGAGCAGGTGGAGGTGGCTTTGGAACTGTGAAGCACTATGCAAATATTTCTTGTTCTCACTGAGGAAATTAAGGGTCCAAGAAGTGAAGCGATGTGTCCAAGGTCACCCAGCTGGCAAACAGCAGAGCTGGGACTTGATCTCAGCGTTCTGATGCCTGATGTCCCTTACACGAGGCCACAGCTGCCGTCTGAACACCTGCGCAGGACAAGGGCTACAAATCTGCAGGAGCACTCAGGCTGATGATATTTAAATACTCGACTATTTGAAAAATGTAACAACAAGCAGTTGAGAATAAATGCCACCCCTGTAACTGGTTGGAAGCACCGCCTGGGGAAACAGAGACCTGTCAGCATGACTGATAATTCCCACTGAAATACAACGTACAGACCCTGGTGCAGGAGAAGGTGGGCTGTGAGCAAGGGCAGCGTGCAAATGGGCTGTATGGCTTGGAAAGCAGCACTTGCATCCTTCTGAAGGGAAGACTTGTTATTCCTATTTTATCAAGAAGCCAAGGCCCAGGGAAGCTCCGATGAATCCAAGTTTGCATAGTCAGTAAGTGCCCAAACTGGGATTTGAACCCAGAACGGTTTTACTCTAAAATTTCAACCACATCCCAGGCATGTCTCCGCTGCACAGCTGGCTTTGCTGCTTGGGAGGGATGAGATCAAGTGTCTGGGGTTCCAGGAGCTCAGTCCTGTCGACCTCTCCCAAAGACCCTTGTTTGACCAAGTCCCCGGGCTGGGTATGAGGATTGTGAAATGGTCTCCTTTCATGGTTCCATCCTGAAGGACTGTACTGAGTGAGAAACAGATTACCCACATCTAAGATCCCGAAGAAGGACTGCTTCAAACAGCCTGGTGGCAGGGGACAAGTCAGGGTGGATTCTTGGAGCACCTGACGTTTTTGAGAGTCTGGAAGAGGTAGTGGGAGTCTGTCAGTCGTGGGAGAGGGGAAATAGGGAAAGGAGCAGGGTGTCAGGTCCCAGGACCCCCATCTCTGTGTCAACCAGTCTCTTAATTGTTTGTTTGTTTGTTTGTTTTTCTGTGAATCACGTACTGCTCCTCCATTTAGGATTTCATTGAAGTGATCAGACGCTTGGCCCAAAACAAGTTAGAAAAACACTGCCTTAAGACGTATTCTCAATCTGTTGGCCTGAAGTGGTGCTTTAGGTAACATTGGCTTAGCCTGGGATAACTTGACTCATCCATTCTTTCCGTTTGCTTATTTAGTAAGTCTATCATAAATGGTTAGTTTATTCCTGTAGATGTATCTATTGATTATCTGTTATGAGCCAGACACCATCCTAGGTGCTGGAGATATAGAAAAAATAAATCTCCTACCCTGTCTGCATTCCTCTACCCTGTTGAAGCTTCCTCACGGGTTTAAGGGAGATTTTTCTAAGAGGTAAATCAGACTAATTGTGTCCCTGTTCACAACATTTCAATGGCTCCTCATTGCCTACAGCCTTGCTACTTAAAGTGTGGCTTTGAGCCACAGACTAGTGGCATCAACATTATCTGGAGCTTCTTAGAAATCAGATTCTCAGGCTTCAGCTCAGATCTAGTCATTCAGAATCTGCAGTTAGAGCCCAAGGCGATCCCTGTGACACCGGGATCTGAGTGCACGGGCTGTAGAATAGCAACATGACTCTTCATGTCCTGATTATCTGTTGTTACCTGTCCTGTCTCATCCCCACCCTCTTTTCTTGATCATATTATACCCAATGCCAGTCTGTCCTGCCCACCTGTCCTCTTCCACTCACAAGCCTTTGGATACATTGGGCCCTTGACATAGAATATCTTTCCTCCCTGGCTGCCAGCTACAATTCCTTCCCTTCTTGGAAGTCAGACTCAATCCTCCAGGAACTTCCTCAGATCCCTTTGCCCATCCTACCTGCCACCTGACTCCATGATCCCATCATCCATCACTTCTCCATCCAGCCCACTGTCTGTGTGTGTATCTGCTACAGAGCTCACTGCTCTGGAATTTGTGTTTGTCATGTGGGTGGGTATCTGTGTCCTTCAAAAGATGATAAGCCCCGGAGGCAAGGGACAAACTTTTTCCTTCTTTACATCCATCCATCTACCCACTCCAACCCCTGTGTTTCCAGCTACTGAAACTGCAGACAGGATTCAGAGTCTGCGTTAAGGAGCACCCTGTCTGGTGGGATGAACTGGCTTTCCAAGTGATGAGTGCAGGTACCTATTCTGGACACAAGCTGGAGACAACACATGGAATGTTTATTGAATTGAACAGTCCTCAAGACTGATGGAACCAGGACGCTTTGCTCTTTGGGAGAATGGTCCTTGCTTCCCCTGCCTCATCTCTCATTCCCAGCAGAGCTTTGCATTGCCCCCTGAGGGAGTGCTCCTGGCTTCTGGACTGACTTCTCAGAAGACTGAGCCATGTGTGAACCGAGCTCTATTCGCCATATCCTGGCCAGAGGGACCCCACTCTGCTTGGCCTCTGTCCTCTCACATGGCTATAGCATGAGTCTTAGGACATGACACGCTTACAGCCAGCCAGGCCTGGAAAGGACAATGCTTCCTCATTTTGAAAGAAGAAGTAGTAGGTGGCTGACTCCAATTACTCCCATCCCGTGCAGCAGGGGTCAAGTTAAGAAATTAATTAAAGTCTTCAATGACAAGCATAAGGACTAATTAATTGATTAAAATAATGCATTCATTATATGTCCATGAAACATTTACTGACCACCTACTTTGTGCCAGGCCATTGAACTAGATATTTGGGATGCAAAAATAAATGAGTTCTGGGTCCTGCCCTCAGCTGAGGTCATTTTCTCAACTCATAGGAGGCAGCCTGAGAGTCCAGAGAACTGGGATGCATAGCTTACTGACTAACAAAATCACTTCACATCTTAGATTTAGAGCCTCATTTCCACATCTGTAACATGGATGTTAGATTCCTTGCACTGTCTCACAGACTTGAGAGACTCAAACAGAATCACAAATCAAAAGTGCTTGATGAATTGTAAAGTAGCAGTGTCCAACCTTTTGGCTTTCCTGGGCCACATGGGAAGAACTGGCTTGGGCCACACATACAATACACTAACACTAACAATAGCTGATGAGCTAAAAAAAAAAAAAAAAGGTCACAGAAAAATCACATAATGTTTTAAGAATTGTGTTGGGGCCCATTCAAAGCCGTCCTGGGCTGCAGGTTGGATCTGCCTGTAATGCATTATCCTAATGGTGCAAAGGTTACCGAGGTAGGCACTGTTAGTGGTCAGCCCCTGAAACATGTTCTGTCCCCTTTCCCAGGCTAACAGAAGCCCAAGTTGTTACTAGGCAATGAATCATGATTTGGGTGAGGTAATCAGACAAGTCTGTTTTCTCTTTGCCAGATACTCCATTTCCCAGCCTTCCTGCAGCTAATGGTGACCACGTGACCCAGTTCTGACCAATAAGATGAGAAAGGAAGTCCACTGGGACGGAGAGCGTTTGGGAGGACTGTAGGTGATACCACTCACCTTCGTTTTATTCTTGTCTTAGTTGTGACAGTAACGTGCACTAAGGTGGCCACCCTGGGACTGTAAAGTGATGGCTGTGAAGACTAAAAATCACCTTTTAAGGATGGTTGAGTGGATCCACTTTCCTTCCCCATGTCCCCCATTCCTCAGGCACCCACTCCACTCAGGGCCCCATCCTCTCTCTCCTGCATGCTGGCCACAAGCCTTTAACCAGATGCTCTTTAATAATAAACTCTGAGGGTCAAGCTGCTAATGGGGGAAGTGTTGGGGCAGGCGCTGACCCTGAGAACAGTTAGCTATGGTCCTATGTGAAAAGTCTTTGGATCAAAGAAGAGGGCCCAAGCACTAGTAGGAACAGCTAAGAGGTCAGAAAAAGCTAGGTGCGGGGTTGGGACCATACACCCTCATCTCTGTTTCACAGGTGCACATTTCACCTGCACAACTCTCCCAAAGACAGGGGTCCTGCCTTCTCCTCTCAGAGCCTCCATTGCTCAATTCAATGAACACTAAATAATCACAATGGATATGGGTGTCTACTGAATGAGGTACATCCCTTGCCTCATTTAGTTCTACCAACAGCCCTTATTTTATAGGTGAAGACACTGAAAGCGCAGAGAGGTGACATGACTTACCTAAGGTCACATAGTTGAGTCAACGCTGAGCCAAGTCAGACCTATGCTGTCCAATATGGTAGCCACTAGCCACATGTAGCTAGGTAAATTTAAATTTCTAATTAGAATAATTAAAATTCAGTTCTTCAGTCATACAACCACATTTTAAAAGTACAAAAGCCACATGTGGACAGTGACTACTGTATTGGTGGTGCAGACATAGAATATCTTCATTATGGCAGTTCTGGTCCAGGAGTTTGGGATGATCAGAGACTAATTCACGGATTCCTGCTAAGAAAGCACAGGCCTACACTGTGACCGGAGCATAGTATCTGGAGCCAGAAGGCCTGGGTGTTTGGACTGAGTAGGAGGAAGGAAGGGATAGAACATTCTGAGTGCCTACGATGTGCCAGTCACTGGGCAGTGTGCCTTACATCTGCTAGCTCACTTACTCCCCATAGCATCGCTACACCAGTGACATTTATTCATTTCATGGGACAGATGAAGAAACTGAAGCTCACGAATGCAAGAAGGCTTGTCCAAAGCCACATGCCTAGGAAACAGTAGAGTTGGGATATGGACTGAGGCCTGACTCCAAGCCCAGACCCACCTACCATGCCTCTCTCCTCCAGGTGCCAGGTGTGGAGGCCCTTCCTCACCTGACTCTTTTCTGAGGGACTCTGAAGAGAAGACATTAACCTTTTCAGCAAGGAGGGCCCAATTCCAGCAGGGCTGGGGGGTGTTGCCTGCACGGGGTCAGGGGGAAGGGGTCCTCTCTCCAGGGTAGCTCTGGCTGTGTCCCCAGCCTGGGAGGCCAGGTCACAGGGCATACTCATTCCTTCCTGGGCCTTTCCTTTCAAGCTGGGCAGCTGCTGTCAGGGAACTCTGTAAATCAGGCCCCAGTCAGCCCTGGAGGCTGCAGACCACGGGGGAGGAACTCCTGCTGCAAGAGGATCAAGACACTTGGGCTCTCCCAGGGAGCCTGCAGGGGCTTTGAAGGCCAGGGCCTGATTTATGAGGCTGCCGGTGGCTCCAGGCTATCCCAGATCAGTGCCTGCACAAGCTGTGCACTAGTCTAGGGACGGGTCAAAGGAGCTGAGGCCAGGCCCTGCATGGGACCAGATCTGTTTCTTTTCCTTTGCAAGATGGCCTGGAGTCAGCTGTACTTGGCAGGAGACGTGTCTGTCTCTAACGCTCCTGGGTTAGCCTGGGCCTATCTGGCCCTGCCTGCGAGGGGGTGAAGAAGCAGGGCCAGGCCACTCTTGGACATGGGGTCCAATCTGCAGTAAGAAATGTCTACTTGCATGAGTAGCCCTCTAAGCCAGTCTCCAGTCCGCGTGACAGCCCTCAAGGAGCTAGAACACCCCATTTTCACAGGAGGAAGTAGAAGCTCAGAGAGGGAAAGTAGTGTGTCCAGGTGTTGAGCAGTAGGACAGGATGGAAACCCAGGTCTGACACCAAAACTGCTTCTTGCAGTCTGCTTCCTTGTGCAGAACCCCATACCCAGCAAGTCTTTCTTGATTAACAAAGACAAAACTTAAAACTTACACAAGGTCGGACAATTAAGTTTGGTACCTCATTCTAGAAAAAGGGCTACACACCTCATTGCTGAATATCACTATAGTCACCTTCAAAGCACTCCCCTTAGGAAGCTCCGCACCAATACCAGCACCTAGGCCACACTTCAAAACAACTTTGGAACTCTTTTTCTGGAATGGCCATCAGGACTATGATCATATGACCCTTGATGTCCTGAATGTCATCAAAATGTCTTCCTTTCAATATTTTCTTTCTCTTCAGGTAAAGAAAAGTCACTGGGGGCCAGAGCAGGTGAGTAGGGAGAGTGTTTCATTATAGTTGTTTGTTTACTGGCTAAAAGCTCCCTCACAGACAGTGCCCTGTGAGCTGGTGTGTTGTCGTGATGCAAGAGCCCTGAGTTGATAAAAGTTCAGGTTGTTATTACCTAACTTTTTCATGCAGGCTTTTTAGCACTTCCAAATAGTAAACTTCATTGACTATGTCCAATTAGTACAAATTTGAAATGAACAATCCCTCTGATATTAAAAAAGTTAGCAACATCATTGATTAAGACTGATGGCATTTTTTGGTCATGGAGAACTGGCTGACTTCCATTGTGCACTTTGATGCTTTTTTTCAGGGTTGTATTGGTACACCCATGTTTCATCACCAGTGATCACATGGCCCAAAACATCATCTTGCCTCTCCAAAAGGTCTTGGCAAACTTTAACTCTCTTTTGCTTTTGTTGATCTGTGAACTCCTTTGGGACCATTTTTGCACACACCTTTCTCATGCCAAGATTTTCAGTTAAGGGTTTCCTCTTTCTCTATTGATGTTTACTTGGTCTGCTATGCTTTTCAGAGTCAGCCTATGATTCTGATGCATAATTCCATGAATTTTTGCAATTTTTTAAACCAGTTCTGCTCATTACAGTCCACCATGACCTCTCTTCATCAGTGACTCTTTCTCTTCCCTCAGAAAAATATTTAAACCATTTGTACACTGACATGTTCTTCATCGCATTATCCCCATAGACTTAGACTAACATGTCCCTGATTTCACTTCCACTCTTGCCAAGTTTAACAAGAAATTTAATGTTTGTTCATTGCTCTAATTCAAGCTCTGACCTTCTCATGATGGCCCACAGAAAACATGCAACGACAATAATGAACACCACTCAGCAAGACTCCACCACACGTGGACACGGCTGTGAGATGCGGATACACCAAAGTTATGACACCCTACCAACTTGTTTGTACAGTGCTGCCAACATAAGTGCACAGTGACAAGTGTGCGAACTTAATTGTCAGAACAGGTATCTTTAATAGGAAGTAGACATTCCTCTTCTGAGCTCGAATGAGTGATGGCAGGAGGCTGCATGGCTCATCCTCGGCAAGTTTGTAAACTGAGATTGGCTCCCTGGCCAGGGCCAATGTCGGGCCTGTAGCCTGCCAGGAGAGCCACAGCCCTGCTGACCTCCTGAGGCCTTTGCTGGCTTGAGGCTCCTACAGAGACTAACCCAGTCTGCCTAATGGAGAGGGCAAATTCCGCAGTGCTCACTGTAACCTTAAGTTTCCTAGGTATCAGGAATCATAGTACGAGTTGAGACCTAAAGACCCTCTGCTGGGAGTACGGGACACGCAGTTAGCACAGGTTCTCGTAGCACTTGCTTCTGACCCCACTGGGCTCCCATTGCAGCCTGTAGCCTCTGGTTAGCCCAGTGAGCATGTATAATGTGTTGCGTGATGCCGTCCTTTGGTTCTTGGGCAGATGGCCACTCACTTCAGGGTAACAGTGGACAAGGTAGAGGTTACATGTGTGGATTTTAGAGTCAGAGACTGGCCTGGATCCCGGAGCTGCTTCTTACCAGCTGTGTGACTTTCCACAAGTAACTCACCCTTTCTGGGTCTGTTTCCTATTCTGCAAAGTGGGATACTGCCTCCCTCCCTCATCCCGGAGAAGTACCGCCCACCACGCTGGCTCATGGTAAGCAGTTGATGAATATTCACTGTCCTAGTGCCCTGTCTCCTTGGTGTGCAACATGGGGCTGGCAGCGAGTCCACAGTCAGTGAGGAGAAGGTTACTGCCTCGCCAGGGAGGAGCTCAGCTTCCTAGGGGTCCCCTTCCCCCCACGCCCTTTCCTACAAGGCCCACCCAAACCAGGAGAGTGCCAATTCCCACTCCCCCTGGTGTGCCTTGGACCTCCCTGTGCTGTTTCTTCAGGACAGTGAAGCAGCTGTCTGGAAGGTACCCAGGGCGACCATTCCAAGGCTGGGATGCCAGAAGGACAAACTCAGCCAAACATATGGACCTGCAGCCCAGTGAAGTCAACAGCTGGACCACTGGCTGACTTCTCCCCTGCGCCTCGGATAATCCTGGCAATGAGAAGACAGTCTCCACAACGTATATTAATTTTCCCAGGATATCCCAGTCTCTAAGGGAACAATTTGGTATTTTCTCACACATTTAAGTCCCTTTTCTTGGAAGATCAATTTTTGCGTGGGTGCATGTGAACACACACACACGCACACACACACACACACATTTTGAATCTGTTCTTGTGTACAATTAAATAAAATTTCAGTGACAAGTTTAATAATAGCAATAAAGTATTTGTTTAGTACATGATAAGTAAGAAGTAGCTTTTATATTCATCATCTTCCATAGTTCTCACAACAACCCTTGTGATGGCGGCTCAACTGTCCCCATTTTACAGACGAGGGAACCCGAGGCGGCCTGCCTTGCAAAGGGCGGGCTGCCTGGTCTCAGCGCAGGTTTGCAGGCCCTGGCTGCTCCCTGCAGCCGCCCGGCCCGGGGCCACGCCCTTCCCCGTGTCCCCGCCTCCTGCTGCGGGGAAAGCCGCTGGCCGGGATGGCCCGCCTTGGGCACCAGTTCTCTTCCTTGGCATGTGAGGCTGACCAACAGACGCCCCTTTTCACTGCGGGTGTCCGTGACCCTGAGGCGCGGGCAGGAGCCAGCGGCGCTCTGGCCCTTTCTGACATGACTCATTCGCTGACTTTCCAGGACTGATCTGCCCCTGCCAGGTGTCCCCTCCTCTGGGCCCGGGCCCGGGCACCAGGCCTAGGCGTTCAGCTTGCTTCCTCCAGCACAGATATTTAGAAACTGAAATTGCCCACGTTTTCACCACACAAAACCCAGGTTGTATTTTTGTCCTTTTCAAAATATGCCAAGGGAATTTCTTCTTCCGCCTGAATTTTCTCCAAAAATAAATAGAAAAAGTGAACAGCATTTTGCCCTGTAAGCTGAGAATAGAAAAATCAACACTCGGGGTGGCATTTCCAAAATGTGATAGGACAGCGAACATACAGATCTGTCTCAACACCCATTTGGCAACCTTGGGGAGACAGTAGATGATAATTCTCCCCCCAAAACTCCTCACTGGGCTTACATCCCTGTGTTTCTTTTTTTCTTTAAAACCAGAATCTGAAACAGGTAAGAGGCCTTGATAAATGACCACCACATGGACTAGAATTCTGAGTTAACAAACCACCACCAGCAAAGAAACCATTAAAATACACAGACAATTTAGTGAAACAAAGACGACAGTGGCCATAGATAAACTCGACTGGTTGCATAAGGGTTGAACCCAAGGAGAGGGAGGCAGGTCTATCCTGTAAGGAAGGCTACAAGGACCTCGGCGTACATGGCACGGTACAGGGACTAGGCCAGCTCCTGGAATCATCTGTCCTCACAACCGTCTGCCGTCCTGGTCGGGGCTGCCCAGACCCCTGAGTCTGCACCGGCAGAAGCCTCCCCAGGGGTGTCCTGCATCTCCCTTGCCCGCTCTACCTGCGTCTGTCTTTCACAAACACTGTTTGATCACATCACTCCCAGCTCTGCTTATCTCTCCAGACTTCCTTCTCCTCAAAGTCAAACACCTAGGTCTGCCCCCAGGACCTTCCACTCTGGGAACGAGGGGCTTGCTCACTCCTGTAAGGACGAGGAGCATATGAGGACTGGAGCCATGTCCCTCTCTCCAGTTCCAGCTGTGCCACGCTGGGCAAGTGACAAGCCCTTTCTTGGGCTCGATCCCTCCATCTGCAAAACATGGCTAGCAAGTCCTACATCACAGCCATCGACCACATCACCCTCCTCATCTCTGGACAACTTCAGTGTGAAAAGAGCATGGTGTGGTATCTAGAAAGATGATGGGTTTTAATCCCACTTCCAGAACTTGGAGAAATGAGTAAACTTTTTTGAACTTCATTTTTCCCATCTACTATATGGGCATAAAATCTCCCTCAAAGGGTGACTGTCTAGATTGAATGAGATGATACATATAAAAATGGCTTTATAAATGGTTTAATTGGTACAATGTAAGCATTTATCTTGCTGAGTTAAAACCTGCTTCCTGGTAAGTCACCCAGTGGCCACAGGTACCTGACATCACACACGGAAGTTCTAATCTTGCCATTAGGACTTTGGAATCTTCCCTCCTGTCTGAGCAGCTCCATCCCTCGGCCGTTCTGGTGGGGAGATCTGTGGTTTGCTTCTAGTAGTACCTGAGTTCCCATCCCAGGAGGGGCTGCATTTGAGGTGGTGATGCTAGGATTTTCTTCAGTGGAGATCTAGCCTCAGTGCCTTTGCACCAGCTCTTCTCTCCTATGTGAGGCCTCCCTGCACTCTTTCATAAAGCTTCCCACCCCATGGATCATAGCTTTTGCCCCATCATGCCCCGTGGCATAACTTCAAGGCCTGTGAACACCTAGGTTCAAGATTTGGTGTCCTCTTTACCTGTGTGACTCTGAACCAAACATTTGCCCTCCCGTGGGTACTTGCTCCCTCGGGAGTGAAATATTACAGATTTTTACCAATTGAATTTGACCTTGAACCCTCCTCTACTTTCCCCTTTAATTTTTCAGCAGAGATTTTCATGGATTATTTAGGAAGGACATGGACTAGAGTCTTTCATAGCTGACATCTGACATCTGGTGCATCTACAAGGCTGGGGTGGGGTCCTTAGAGGCCTTTTTGTAATCCTCAAGTCAAACTCAAGTTGGCAACAGTCATTGTTGCTTCCAACATGCCTGACAGCACAGCCCTGCTACTGCCATTTGGCTCTTGTCAACGTGAATTGTTGTATCTACCTGATGAACACCTGTACGGCAAGCTCATGGGCATCCAAAGGGGTTTTAATGACTGCAGAGCTCTCTGGTTCCCACGCATTTGTGCAGCCATTTGCTATCCCAATGGGGAGACACTGTTCACAGCAGTTTAGTAGCAATAAAGGGCCATCTGGTTGAACACGCTTCATACCAGAGCTGTTTTAATCTCTTTAGCCATCTTCGCCTGGTATTCCCAGACTGAGAAGGGGAGATGCCACTCACATCCCTCCCCTTGCTGAGCACCAGTTTCCTCATCTGTAAAATGGGGATGAGAGTTTTTGTGAGCAATACTTAAATCATAGGGCTTCTGTGTCAAATGACACAACAAATATGCTTAGAATGACATCTAGCACACAGTAAGCACTTATTTTGCACGCTTCACAACTTTATCAGAAGGCTCACACCCTTAGCTACCTGCCCCCCTTCTGCACATCACTGCCATCTAGTGGCGGCTCGGGTAACTACAGGTGTGATTACCCACAGCTCCAGACTCTGGATGTGCCTAGCCCACCTCACTTCAGGGATAGTGTGTCCTACAAGCAATGTCAGCCAGGACCTATGTCAGCTTTTCCAAGCACTTCCATATTGTCATGTAATTTTATTAGCACCCCAACCTTTAAAGTGATTAGGTTAGTAATAGTGACAAAGTGGGGATCAGAACTAGAGGTAGAGCAGGGACAGGACCTCCCCCAGACAGTAAATCCCTT
Organism: Lyroderma lyra; assembly: GCA_004026885.1. NCBI lineage: Eukaryota > Metazoa > Chordata > Mammalia > Chiroptera > Megadermatidae > Lyroderma > Lyroderma lyra. The sequence continues at coordinate 466,183 of PVJL010000242.1, read as the reverse complement.
GAGGTTAGAAAATTTTCCACCACAACCCCGGTACCTATGACACTGCTTGGAACAAAAAGTGCTCACTAACTGCAGAATAAATGACAATTTTAGGAAACCCTAGTTTGTGCACGGCCCTCTCCAGTTTAGAAGTCCACATGGTAAAGGGCTTGGTCCAGGTGACACAATGACAACACGGCTCCAGAAATAAATTTAAAAGGACACCCTCCTCCTTCCCTCATGATACGGATGCATGAGTATTCCTGGCCTTCCAGTCCCCTTAACTGGAAAAGGATTCCATCTGAGTCCTCAGACCCTCTTCCCCCTTCCTTATGCCTCTGAAAAGGTCGCACTAGACTAGTGGAGGGCACAGAGCAAGGACTGAAGCACAGGGAGCGTGTGGGCTGCAGCTGGGGACAGCATTTTACAGGGAGAGGATTGAGAAGCTGTTCAGAACTCCACGTGGACTGAACGTGAATGTCCCTCAACATTCGTATGCAACAACCTGATCCCCAATGTGGTGGTATTAGGAGGTGGGGCTTTGGGAAGTGAGTAGGTCATGAAGGTAGAGCCCTGATGAATGGGAATTGTGCCCTTATAAAAGAGACCCCACAGAGTTCCCTCACCCCTTCTCCATGGAAGATCATAGTGAAAAGGAGGCCATATACCAGGGCATATTACTTTTCAAAGTTCAATTGAATTACAGTAACACTGTGTGTATGACATTCACTCAAAAGATGGCATTAATCAAATGAATGCTAGTGTCACCATGAGACAGGCAGGACAGTCACAGAAAACTGCACAAGCACGGTTGTCATTCAAGGAGCGCAAGACCATTTGAAGTGGTATTTGAAATTCGAGAAGATTGTTTGAGTTTCCCCCACATTCTCCTGACTTAACACCCCTTGACTTCTACCTATGGGGGACCTTAAAGAATGTGGTGTACCACAGACAAGTGGCTTCACTGGCGGTACTTCAGAAAAAAATTGAAATGAACATTTTGGTCAACATTGCTCAAGCAGTAGTTCCCCGTAATCAGAAGTGTCTGGACGCTAATGGTAACCACTTTGAGCACCACTTGTAGCTACACAAGTCAAATGTGACTTTTATTCATCTTTTGTTATTGGTATATGTTATGTATTACAATTTAATACAGTCCTTTCTTAAAATGTGTCTATATATATTTTTGGCACCCTCTGTATACATGAACCAGAAAGCTGGCCCTCATTGGGCACAGGATCTGCCAGGATCTTGGACTTCTAGCCTCCAGAACGGTGAGAAATAAGTTTCTCTTGTTTATAACCTACCCACACTATGGAATCCTGTTATGGCAGCCCGCGCAGACTATAAAGAAAAGCAGGAGAGTAATGGCAGGAGAGCAGTGACCTGGATAAGGGGTGGGGGTGGGTGCACCCCAGGCTCCGAAGGCAGTATCATGTGCTGTTTCTTCAGCTAGCTGGTAGGGATATTACTCCTCAACCACACACATCCATCATAAATACTCTTCACTGTGAAAGAGCATCACAGTAGTCTCTCCATTAACCGGGACTCAAGTCACCGGCACTCTCAGGCCGCGGGTAGAAGTGTTTTGTCCGGTGGCTTGAGATTTTGCCGGTTGCTTGAGAGTGCTGGTTGCTTGAGTTCTGGTTAATGGAGAGTCATGTATCTGGCATCTACCACTCCCCATGGGTGCCGGTTAACGGAGCCACTGCATTATGAAAAACAATGTCATCATAAATATTTTAAAGGAGACACAGGAGAAGCTGGTTCTGTAGGTGCTGTAGAGGGAACACAGAAAAGGCAAATTTCGAGAAGTTTTACTGTGGATTTGAGGTCTCTCGTGATATCTGACACGTGTAAGTGGACGTCTCCAGTTATTCTGAAGTGACTTCTGTCTACCGGACTGTCTTGACCTTGGCTTGCTCCGGGGCTAGAGCCCAGGGTCATGGCTGTACCAACCCTGTACTGGCTTGACTGTGAGATGCACTGACAAGCCCTGGAAGCTCTGATCACTGAAAGCAGAACTCGAGAACAGCTGCATCTCAGAAGGACTGACTAATCCTGAACAGGTGCCTTCTTTTCTCTGGGCTTCTTGTGTTACGTGAATAAACTCTTCCCTTTGCCTCACCTTCCTCTCAGGGCTGGGGTGAGGATTAAATGAGAACATGCAAATGAAGGTGCTTTGCAAACCAGAAAGCATGGGATAACTGTGCGATGGCAGTTACCAAAACTACTCCTGGCAGAAAAGTACTCTCAAAACGCTGGAGAGTGCCCCTCAAATGTGAGGCCTTTGTGTTATGACTGGGCACAACTTTCAGGCCAGGTTTTCTAGAACAGAATCAAGTCCGCATACCACTCCAGTGAGAACAGGTGGGAAGCATACTGAGCAGCTGTCTTCTAGTTCCATGAGATTCATGACGAGAGGCTACACAGCGCCATGGCTAGGAAGCAGACCCGGGGCCGAGCAGGGTGGGTTCAAATCCTAGCACCACCGGTGGACAAATTATGATTCCCTTCTCTAAGTCGATTCACTTCTCTAAGACTTGGACATTCTCTTATGGGTAAAATGGGGGAAATAATAGCTATGTCATAGATCTCTTATGAGAATTAAGTGAGTTAATATGTGTGAGGGAGGACCCAAGAAACCCAGAACTTACTTATAAAAAATTGTGTATTTATTCTTACATGTTTAAACTTCAGTCACCTTCAAAGTACTCTCCGTTTGATGCAGTACACCTATCCAAACACTTTTTCCACTGCTCAAAACAGTTTTTGAACTCATCAATTTTGATGCCTTTTAGTGCTTCTGACATTTTTGGTTTTACCTCTTCCACATCAGCAACACATTTCCCTTTGAGGACTTTTTTTTCATCCGAGGAAACAAAAAAAAAGTTATTTGGGGCAAGTTCTGGTGAATAGGGAGGGTGGGGCACAGGGGTCATGCCAGTTTTGGTCAAAAACTGCTGACCACTCAGCACAGTGTGGGCAGGGGTGTTACCATGGTGGAACAACCTGCCATCTGTTTGCTACAATTTGGGACTATGTTTCTTCCACAAATCATGATGCACTCTTCTCGAAACTTCCAGATAAATGGTTGACCATTTGATCTAGAGCAGCGGTTCTCAACCTGTGGGTTGTGACCCCTTTGGGATCGAATGGCCCTGTCCCAGGGGTTGCCTAAGACCATCAGAAAACACATACCAGATATTTACATTACAATTCATAACTAGCAAGTTTACAGTTATGAAGTAGCAACAAAAATAATTTTATGGGGGTCACCACAGCATGAGGGACCGTATGAAAGGGTCATGGCATTGGAAGGTGGAGAACCACTGCTCTAGAGGAACGAATTCCAAGTGCACAATCCCTCTTACATCAAAGAAAGATAATTCTGGTTTATTTGTTTGTTTTTTGAGGGGGTTCCCCCTTGTAAAGTGCTCAGAACATTATTAGCATAGAGTAAGCCTTATGTTAGTGTGATCATCTCCATTTTCTGAGGGGAAGAGTTAAACAGAACTGGGCAACGATCACCGCCATCCATTGGAAAGCTGGGTGAGACACTCGGAAGGACTTCCTGGTTGCACAGTATCCATCATGGAATTTGGAGGAGTCCCAACTATGGGGTGCTGAGACAGTGACATTTCAGCAAGGCTGAGGCTCTACCACTTGCCAGACCCCCTTTAAAAACCCAGGGTCCAGGAGAACCAGAAGCTGAATTAGTAAAGACTTGGGAAATGCTGACAAATGGCCCACACCCTTGTCCCCCCAGTGGACCTGAAAGTGAAATCTGTGGGGTGTCACGAAGGTTCAAGGAACAATACATGTGAAGCACTTAGATGGTGCCTGTCACTCAATAAGCACTGTGGCCATTGCTACTCTTCTGTCTGTCCTTCTACCCACCCTCAAGTGATCATTCTAAAGCAGCAATGTCCAAAAGAAACTTCTGTCACGATCTGCATGTTCTGAACCTGCACTGTCCATGTGTCTAACTGGCCTCATGTGGCTGTCGAATAATGGAGATATGGCAAGTGTGATTCAAAGGAACTGAGTTTTTAACTTAACTTTTTAAAAAAAGTGTTCTCATGGCTTTAAAGAAGTTATTTGATTTTAATTAATTTAAGTAGCTGCCTTTGACTCGTGGCTACCATATTGAACAACTCAGTGAGTAGCCACATCACTTCTTGGCTGAACGTTTTGCCAGGACCAAGGCCCTGCACAGAGACGTGGGGACTGTGTGTACACCGGCCCCGTAGCCACCCCGCTGCACTGTTAGCCTGCACGTGCTGGCCCTTTCAAAGGCCCTTTTTGCCTTGTCGGCTTGGTAATCTCTTCAGGAAGCTTTCTCAGGCTTCCTCCCATCCAAGCAGGGGTGAGGGTTCCACTTCTGGCTCCCCCAGCTTCCAGGGCTGCCCCTCACCCCAGGATTTACCCAGTGGAGTTGCACCTGACTGATTACAGGTCTGTTTCGGTTTCTAGCTATTCCCTGAGAGCTGATCAGGGCCATGTTGTCAGCATTTCTGTACCCCTGTGCCCTAAACAGGGCTTGGCGATGGCTGACAACTGGGGATGCACAGTCCCATCCTATGGCCCCACGATGCTCCCCATTTAGGAGGAAGCACTGACTTCCACCGAGGCCCTGCCACTTCCCAAGGCTCGTCCTCTTCGCGTCGCTTGCACACACATTGTATCTCATCAGCCCAAAGATGCCAGTGATTGTAAGATGCACCATTGATTCAGTAATAGCCTTTTTGAGAAAAGAAAACAAACACAGCACAGTGTGTAAATGACACATTGATTGGAAGACACTTCCTGCTTTCAGAAATGTCAAAATGTAAAGGAAAAAAGTGCTTAAAGAAAAGTGAGGCAGACAATGAGGTGGCCTCTGGGGAGATGCCCCTCTGGGAGAAGCACTCAGGTGGTGCACTGAAGGCACCTCCCTCAGCTCCCCACTCTGCTCTCCCGCCTTATCCCAGCTGCTCTCCGGTTGGGCCCCCAGAACAGGACACAGATGTATCATGGTTTTCTGAATGGATCAAATGGCTATCTGAACAATTTATTTCTGGTTTTAGAAACAACACGTGGTTCTTGTACAAAATCCTTTTTCTCACAGGGTCTTTGCATTCGTCGTTCCTTCTTCCTAGAACACTCCTATCCCAGATTCCACCTGGGTGTTGCTCTCTTACTTTTCAGATCGCATTTAAAGGGCCCTCTGAGCTGCCTGCCCTCACCATCTCGGCTGAGGTGGGTCTCGTCCTCCACCAGTTAGTTTCTTTCAAATTAACGATCTCATTTGCTTCCCAGCACTTCCCAGCATTTGAAATTAATTGTGTATTTGTTTATTCTCTGTCTCTTGCCAACAAGATTGTAAGCATCTCAGAAGCAAGGATTTTATCGAATAGGTACTCAAGAAATTTTTGTGAGTAACTGAAAATATAGAAAAACATAAAGAAAATAATAACAGACTCCCGGTGTCCCCGCCGCTCAGAGAATCACAATTAACATCTCACTGCACAGCTATCCTGCCAGACATTTTCTGCACGTCTGTGCTCACATGCAAACTATTCATATTGCTTTGTAATCTGCTTTTTTACCTGCTTAAGTTACTATAGCATCAATATCTTTCGCATCCATACCCATAGCTGGTCAGCCGTTTTTAAAAAGGCATATTATTTCTGGAGTAACCCTAATTGATTTAATCGGCCCCTACAGATGGCATTTAGGTTGTGCTACTCCTCCTGTGATGAAGCAATGCTGCGAAGGAGCATCTTCATGCAAATACCTTTGCATGACTGTCTACTTACATCCATTAAAGTGGTATTACTGGGTCAGAGGTTTTATCATTGGATTTTGATAGATAGTTAGAATGGGGCCACTTTTCAGGTAAGGAATTCTTTGTGCACAAGAACTTCGCAAGGTTCAGAGTGGGTTGAGGAAGACAGAGAAGACAGGCCTATCTCCATCCTTTGGGCAATGGCTGCCTCACTGGAGAGATTTACAAATCCCCCAGGGGCCCAACACTGGGGGCTGAGCACCCCTGGGTGGGTGCCAAGTCCTACCTGAATAGCTACCTGGGCTAAGCCATTATAGGCTTAGTTAAACAATCTTATGGAAGACTTTTTTTAATGAAGTAGCTTGAAAGGGTGAGCTATCTTGAAAGGTTTTATCTTGAAATATGTAGATACATGCATGCACATGCCAGTGAGGTGTAACTTACCATTATATTCTGTAATTTATCTGACTGAACACACGACTTAATACAGCCCAGGTATGAGCCACCAGTTCACTCCAATTTCAGTTCAAAAGGGTGAAATCACTATTTTTACCCCTCTTTTAATAGCTAGTGTAAAACCACTGGATATATTTTGGCTTCATTTGAAACTCTTATTTTGGTCATTGATTCCTGGTAATTCATGTCACTTGTGTCCCCAAAGAAATCCAGTGTGACATTGGGTCAAATTCTCCAGTTTGGAAATCCGGGATGAAGTAATGTATGAAAATAGGAACTTCTTCATCCACTAGGGTTCACATTATCAAAATCTGATTATTTAATGGGCTTATTTAGCAAAATACAAAGTTGGCAACTTTTATTTTAAAATTTTACTTTTCCATTGAATCCTAAAATCTGAAAACCAGTGATTTATACAACCACAAACAAGAATTATTATTATCCTTATTATTATTTTCAGTTACCTAGATTTTAATCACTATGCTAAATGTTTCATATATGCTCTTTCTTGAAGCCTCAAGATAGTTGTACGAAGTAGGAATTATCCCTCTTTTATAGACCAGGAAACTGAAGCTCAAAGAGGTTAAATAGTTTGCCCCAAGTCACAAAGCCAGTAAGTGGCAAAGGCAGGATTCTCACCCAAGTCTGTGTAGCTCCAAAGTAAAGCTACCTGGAAGAGAAGGAGAAATTGCCCCAAGCATAGCTTTCACTCATTCATTCATTCCCTCACTCCTTCATTAAATCTTTGCAGAATACCTACTGGGGAGGAAGCCTAGCCTAATGGAAAGAAGATGCTCAAGGAGGGGAAGTCCCAGGCTGCAGTCCTAGCTGTAACCCTTATCACCTCAGTGACCAGCTGGCCACCTAATCTCTCAGAGCCCTGACACCTCCAACTGTTATGTGAGAGCGTATTTCTCACAGGGTCGCTGTGAGGACGAGCTGCATTGCTATGTGTGGAGAGGGCCCGGGAGTGCCTGTCACGTCGTAGGTGCTTGATGGACACCGGTCCCCTGCCTGTACCTGCAATGAAAGCCACTGTATGGGTCACCATCGCTCAGGGCTTAGGGTGGAAGTACTCTGTGATATCACCTGACTCAACTCTCGCACTTCACAGACGGGAAGATCAAAGCTCAGACAGAGACGGTGACTTGTCCCAGGTCACAGAGCAGGGTAATGGCACAGATGGGACCAGATTCTGCTTTTTCTATGACAGCAGGTTAATGACTACCTCTCCTCACAGCAGCAACCAAATAGACTTTAATGTTAGTACAATGGAGAAAAATGAGAGCAGTAATAACATGTTGTTGGGTGGCTTAAGGAAAACAGTGACTTTTTGACCAAGGACTAAATGTCCAGAGCATACCCTTTTATTAATCAAGGATATACCACTTACTCGGGCCTGCCCGGTGCTAACTACGGCCTCAGGAGGCATGATCTCCTTTAACCATCACTACAGTCCCTTGATGAAGTCACTGTTGGCATCGTCCGCACCTCACGGACGAAGAAGCTGAGTGACGGAGAGGTCCTACAGCAGTGTGTCGGCAGAGTGGGGACAGGGGTCCGAGCAGGCTGGCCCCGTCACGCGCAGCATGATCGCTAGGCCACACGGCTTCTCACCGGGATGCATGGACTGCTCCTGCTGTGTGTGTGAGAGTGAGCCTACACATTGCTGGAGAACACAGTGATAAGCATCATCACAGCAGTAAGTAACAGGGAAAATACCAATAAAAGCAGTACAAGTAGTTGCCTCTGTGATTCTTTGGGACAACTTGGGTAGTACCCACACAAGTTTTCAGGATAGCCGTCCTCTGCCTCCCCTCACGGATTGAAATGGGAAGGTCCATTGTTTTCTGTCCTGTTCAAAACGGGACATCTGGTCAGCCTAGCCCCCGCTCCACTGAGGTGTGGATGTGCCTACTTAATGCCCTCAAGGCCACGGACATTTATGGAGTGCCTTGTTGGTAGTTGTTACTGCATTTACTAAGCACTCCAAGCCTTGGGGTCAAGCACCGTCACCCCAATTTGAGCAGGGAGGACCCTGCTTCGGGACTCAGGTAACTTGTCGAGGTCACATGACCAACTGAGTGGTAGAGCTGGGGCTGGAAACCAGGTTCCCCAATCCCCTCTCCCAGGGAAAGCTGTTATGTAACTGTCATGGTTAAAAAAAATGATTGCAACAAGAATAAGTAATAGATGCTGAATCAAGAGGGAAGAGATTTAATGAGAAACAGGATATTTACATTGTCTTGAGGTATCTCCCTATAAAATACTTACCTATTACATAGGAACAAATGGCAATGGGAGGAACTGGATACCATGTGGACGGTTAGCTTTACGTGTGAACTTGGCTAGGCTATACCACGTAGTTATTTAATCAAACAATTGTAGGTGGTGGTGCTGTGCAAATGGTCAAAGTACCATCACCGTTAAGGGGCAAAGGGCATCATGTGCCCTTAAATATTATCCCTGCAGAAGTCCATGATATCATTTGGGTAGTATTACTTTTGTGACTAGAAAAAGATTAAAATATTAATTAAAAACTTAAAAAAATATCTTTCCTCTTTCCTTAGGTGCTCCCTGGCCAGCGATGGCACTGGCCCCGGACCTAGGGCCCATCATGCTCGTGACCCAGAAGTGGGCTCGCGTCTGGTGACTGCTCAGATGAGAGTCTGTTCTCCGCTGCCCACCCCCCCCCCCCCCCCCCCCCCCCCCCCCCCCCCCCCCCCCCCCCACTGCCCCTCGCACCCACAAGCACACACAGAGTTGCCAACACCCATAGTTGGTGACTTCCTCTCTGCCACCCAGCAGGCCCAGGATAATTCCGTCGCCTCGATTTGATGATGCCAGTGTGGCAGTGAGTCACTTTGCATACATCTGTGGATGCCTGTCGGAGCTGGTTATCTATCTAGGGAGGGATGTTAACATGTATGGCAATGAGCAGGGACGTGTGACAGCTCAAGAAAGTAAGGTGCCAGCTACCTTTCTGAGCTGCAGGTGGTTTCCAGGGAAGCAGAACACTGCCACTTATTATTTATTTCACTTTTTATTTTTAAAATGCGATTAACATAGCTCGCCAATGAATTCAGCCAAGCACACGTATGTACAAGGCCGTCTTGACAGGCTTGATGTGATGGCCTGATTGCTGCGAGGGCAGAGGCAGCACATGAATTGAACTTTCTCCAGCCTGACTGGGAGCCAGCCTCCTTCTATGGCTTCGAGGCAGTGGTTCTGGGTGTGAGGTGCCTGGGGATGAGTCCGGGAGGCCTTTCAGTGAGGGAGCAAGGGGTGCAGAAAACTGATAGAACCAAGGGGCCGGCTCTGCTCTGTCCCTGCAGGGGAAAGAGCTTTGGAGCCCGGCAGGCAGGTGGAGGGTCAGACCCCACCCAGTCAGGGAGCTGGACATGCTGGGCAACCCCTCTAAGCCTCCAGTGACTCACCTGTGAGACAGGCATGGGGGGTTTCAAAGGTTCATGGTGAGGGTTTAACCAAGTACACGTGTGGAAAGTACTGCCCAGTGCCTTCCAAACAATAGGTCCTCAGATACCCAAAGCTGGACGTTTGTAAGAGGGTGGCCTGGGGAGCAAAGCCTGGCTTTGAATCCTGGTTCTGCTACTTACTAGCTGTGTGACTCTGGGCCATTACTGAACCTCTCTGTGCCTCAGTTTTCTCAGCTGTAAAATGGGGATACCCACAGGGTTGCAGTAAGGATTAAATGAAATAATCCATGCCTGGCTCTTGGTGGGTACCTTATATAGTGCTATTGTTGTTATTTCTTCCCTTACTTTCTTCCCGCCTCCTTCCAGAGTCTGGCCCAAAGGAGATACCTTGCTGGTGAACTCCTATGCATCCTCTGAGGCCTAGTTTAAATGTGACCACTTCTGTAAAGTCTTTCCGGATCCCTCTAGTGGAGATACCAGCATCCCCATCTCTGCAGCTGAGGCATTTTGTACCTCTCCTCCATGATCGCTGTCATGACCTGATGCCCACCCCGTTTCAGAGGAGCCCTTCTCTCCTGCAAGGCCCTCAGGAGATGGCTGCAAACCTGCCCCACAGCTGCCCAGACCTTATCAACTGACAGCGCACAGAGAGGGGAGCGTATTGGCCTGCCACCGCAGTCCCCTCCCCACCGCCCTGGAGTGCGGGGACTGATGGATTGGCTCCACTGGGACTCATCTGCAGCACCCTGGGCGCCCTGGGTGGGCAGCTCTGACCTGGTGCCTACCGTCCATGGCACAGGACTCCGGATGTACCAGGGGAATGAATGGGTATTCCCGGGACGAAGATGGATCTTGGGGATTTTCCTAGCAACTGCCACTTCTCCCTGCCAACAGTTTGAGCAGGACCAGCGGACAGTGCTGGCCTCGGAGTGGACAGCACTGTCTATTTTGGACTTCTGAATCCACGAGTTGAAGCAGAGACCATAGGCCCAGCCAGGCCCACGGGAACGTGTGTTTCAGATGGGTTCCAACGTTCAGGGCCAAAAAGAGTAGTCCTGCCCCACAGACTCCCTGTGTGGGAGGCCGGAAAGGACGTGTCTGCTTTGGAAGGGTGACACTGGAATCTGGGACAGAATGTCTGAGAAACAGGGCCTTTGCCAGTAGAACACGTGACGCTGCTTTTCCGGGCTACTGAGCTGTGGCCACGTCCTGGGCCCACGCTGGGGAGGACCTCCTCCCTCTTCCAGGGCTAACTCAGTCAGCAGAGCTGTCGGGGCCTCCTCAGGGCCTCCTCAGTGTGCCAGGACCTGCACTGGGCACAGGGGGCACAGAGATGGTGGAGGTCATGGCCCCTGCCTAGTGGCGAAGCTGCCATGGAAACCCACACACAATATGGCGCCACAAGGGCAACGGATGCCTTATGCACGAGGGACACGGGTCATATCGAGAAAGGAGGGGTGGGAGGGAGGGTCAGAGAAGACCTCAGAGAGATGTGGCCGCAGCACGGCTTTGAAGGAGTCTGCTAGGTGGGACCAAGTCCAGCAGAGGGCTCGGCACTGAGAGACATGGGGTTATGAGGAGCAGCCTCTGTGTGGGGGGCAAGGTGTAAGCAGAGAGACGTGGGGTGGGTGCCGAGGCCACGGAAGAAAGCTTCCATGTGCCCCATCCCTTGTGTGGGGTGCAGAGGAGGTGGTCTTTTCGGCACAACCGTGAACATGTCCTGTCATTAGCAGTGCCATCTATGAATACTTAAAGGGACACTTGCACACACGTGAGAATACCTGTGTCTGCTAATCTGCATATCCTTATGTATAAACAACATGATGAGTCGAGCTCTAGAATGGGGGTGGCTGAGCGCTGAGATGTAAGGAAATCCTGATACATGGGTAGAGCTCAGTATGGTGGGGATTATGGGCTGGTAGAGGGCACAGGGGGTGCTGGGAACTGAGAAGAGGAGTCCTGGTTTGAGTCTCTGTTCTAGGGACATACGGTTGGGCAGGTCGGTCACTGCTCAAGGACCCACAGCTGATGGGGGTGTCTCGGGGCTGGGCTCAGCAGTGGTCACCTGGGGTGGGAAGGCGCACCACTTCCTCTTTCACACAAAGGGGCTGCCTGGGCGCCGTGGGCTCAGGCTGGCCGGGCGAAGGAGAGTTCTTCGAAGTGGAAGAACTGGCTCCCATGACCTCCCAAGTCCCTTCCAGCACGAATGTGACCCACAGGCACACGGAAGTACGTTCACTTGGTTTCCTCACGGGTCAAAGAGGATTATTCCTAGCAAAGACCTTGCAGGTTAGTAGGCGGGACATACCACCACTCTGCTTTCCTTTCCCAGGGGTCCCTCCAGGGCCCTCCTCTTCCTTCAAGGTGGGGCCTGACGTCCTTCACTTTCCAGCCACCCGTCTCCCCCTCTCCACTCCTAGGTCACTTGTTGTTTAAATGTCCCCTGATGCAGAGTAAGTTAAAGATCAGATCTGGTTTCCATCATGCACCAACTTGTCTTAGGAGGAGGAGACTCGGGGAAATGGGAATTCTTACACCATCACTGGAGTCAGCCATTCTGGGGCCTCTGTTCAAACCGCAGGGCCCTCTCGGATGGGACAGGGGGCTGACTGTGGAGGCAGGGAAATGTGACCAACCTACTGGCTGTGTGAGAGCAGACAGAAAACCTGCTTCGTTTTAGCATCTCTGTAGGGACAAAGCAGCCAGCCCCAGGGGTCAGAATTGGCTGTGGGTCAGGGATACAGCTGGACTTCGCTCAGTAAAGGGAGGAAGAGGAGAAATGGGAATTAGGAGGAAGGGAATGGGGAGAGCTGTTTGGAGCTGATCCAAGACCCAGAAAGAAACAGCATGGAGAGGAAAAGTCAAATCCTTTATGTCCTGATTTTCCAAATTTCTTCTTGGGACTCTTCGAGTTACTCCCCCGCCTACAGGACTGGTGCTGCGGGGAGGGGTGAAGGAGGATGCTTCAGATTTCATGAAATCCATTTTAATCACCCTCTGCAATCCACAACACTCTGTAATTACAAGGCTCTTATGCTCAAGTACAAAAAAAACTCACTGAGAAAGCAACATTAAGCTTGCAAGCGGAAACATGAAAATTCATGAAACGCATAATTAAGGATCCAGTGACAATGTTAACTCTCCCCTTTGCCAGCCTAGGTACTAGAGATCACCCACAAAATCGAAATCTAAACCCTGAGGCATCTGCCATTGACATGGGAACCTGACACACACACGCCCACACGTGCACACACGTGCACACACGCACACATACATGCATGCACAAACGCACACACGCGCACACACATGCATACACACGCACACACATACATGCACGCACACATATACATGCATGCACACACACGCACACATACATGCACACACGCACACGTGCACACACATACAAGCATGCACACACACGCACACATACATGCATGCACACACACGCACACATGTGCACACATATATGCATGCACACACACGTGCACACATACACACATGCATGCACACGCACATGCACACGTGCTTGCTCTCTCCCTGGATTTGCATTTGCTACTCCCAAAGGCTGTCCTGAAGGCCAGCTTTTGGTGTCTGAGCCCTAAGGGTGGGAATGGGAGACAGGGAGGGCTGGTCTAGCCTTAGAGAGAAGGGGCCAAAGAACTGCCTTTGAGAAATGACCCCAGCGCTTGCTGTCACGGACAGAATCCCTGAAAGATATGGCCAGACCTTGACATTCTTTCTGACTAGTCAATAGAATTCAAGAAGAACGGGGGTCATGGTCACCTCCCATCAGAGTGGCTTGAGCTCCCTAACAGTCCCTCCACCCTTTCCCCACTTCCAAGTCCTCTCTTGGTTCTCTCTTCCAGGACCCTGAATCTGCCTCCATCTCAATCCTTGCTCCCAAACTTACACCCTGCACCATTCTAAACTGGCCTCCAGGCCAATCTCCCAAGCATGCGTTTGAGAAGTCTCCCTCCTGCTCTTACAGAGTCAGGTGGATAAAGCAAGACACAAGTTGTAGCTGAAGTATAATCTTAACTATATCACACAGGAAAAACTAAACTCAGAAAGAGAGAAGGAATTTCATAAAATAGGCTGACCGGATGTACTGTTTCAAATGGGACAGAAAACAACAGTACTGCTTGTTTCAAATGGTACGTATGGTCAGCCTACTGACACCTTGAATTTAGCCCAGTGAGACTAGGCTGACCATACGTACCATGTGAAAGGGGATAGTACCGTTGTTTTCTGTCCCATTTAAAATGGTATGTCTGGTCAGTCTAGGTTTGGTATCTGTAAGGCAGGAGGTTAGGAGAATGAGGAAGAGATTAACATGGCCTTCTATCTTTCTCGTGCAAGTTTTGCACAATGAGTGTAACATGCAATCAGGAAAAAAAAATGAAGGAAACTTTAAATGTCACCTCTGTTCAAAACCTTTCTGTAGTTCCTTATTTTCTACATGACAAAACAGAAACCTGGATCCTGGTGTTTACACTTCCATGACCTGGTCCTTGCTGAAGGGCCAGCTTTATGGATGTATAACCTGATCAGTGACACAAGGCCTGCACTCAGAGGGCCTGAGCTTGGTTGAATGCTTTGCTATGATTATGTTGAAATTCTTAATAATTTTTCAACAAGGGGCTGTGTATTATATTTTTGCATTGAACTCCACAAATTATGTAAATGGTCCTGTTCATCAGAGTGTCTTCAAGAGAAATAACAGTCCAATTATTCAGAACAGAACACTGCAAACAGCAACAATGTGGATGGCTGTGTCAGGTGAGGGGCTCCAAGGCCATGGTCAGGATGGTTAGAAAACCATGCCATGAGAATTAGGGATGTTTGGCCTGGGGATGTGGAGAGCCAGGGGATACTTAACAAATGTTTGTTGAGTACCTTGAGCACTCTTTTAGGCTCTAGGAACACCGCCTTGAACAAAGAAGGGAATATCCCTGCTCTAGTGAACTTTAGTGCTAGTCAGGAGAGACAGACAATAAACAAGAGTTATCTATGTTGGGCAGTGGTACGTAGAAAAATAAATCTAAATAAGGGAGACAGAAAAGGCTGGAGGAGGGGGCCACACTATTTGATTTAGGACCTGAAAGGAAGGGAATAAGCACTTGGATGATGGAAATGTGGAAGATGTAAACACATACACAGACAATTACAATACACTGTGGGGTTTGCCACGGAGAAGCTCGGTGGGAGCACAAATGAGGCGCAACCTGGCCAGCCTAGAGTGAACAGAGGACGGGTTGGGAGGAGCTGGAATTTAGTCAACTTTGAATCATCTCTTTCATCTCTTTTCCCCAACCCTCAAATCAGCAGAAACCACATCCTATTGACTATATACCTCAGTAATTCTTGTTCTGTTCCCACAACAATGGACTATCTCAGGTTTTCATTTCCCCTGAGTCATTGCAATAACCTTGATCTGGTATTTTCTTCTCATGATACACCTTCTCCTGGGTGGTGGCTTCCACTTTGGACCTTCAGCCTCAATCTCATTCTCCAGCTCTGACCTCTTTCTTGAACTCTTGATCTGAATATCCAGCTTCCTTTGTTCCTGAGGCTTCCTAGCATCTGGAGGAAGGTGGGGCTAGCCAGCTTTTCAGCTGTTCCTATTTGAGCATTCCAAAGTGCTTGCCAGGACAGGAGACTCTTGTCAGGTAAAAAAAAACTGAGGCACAGATGGGTGGTGAGGACAGGAGCCCAACGTTCATTATATATAAATCCCCAAGTACTACCCTACCTTATAGCTGAAAACAGAGGCACAGAGAGGCTAAGTAGCTTGTCCTAATTTACACAGCTAACAAGTGGTGGAGCTGGGACTCAAATTCAGCACTCAAACAGCATGTTTGTTTAACCACCGGCAGATATAGAATAGATGGTACTGTCATAAAGAAAAGAGTGATACATTTTTTGCCTAAGTCAAGTTGATATTTAACACAATGCCTGTGACTATGCCCTGATGCAGTATCATAGTCACACAAATGGAAGGGTTATTCTGACACGGTCTTCCTCAAATGAATTTTATAATCAAGGTTTTATGTTAAATGCACTATGTGTTCGTTTCTTTTCAAAGGACTCCTTCTGTAAAGTAAGTAAATGATTTTGTTTCTGAAAATGAATAACCAACCCTGATTTACCTACTACATAGTAAATCTGCTAGAGTCAAAGAGACATTGCCTGAGGCAAGGTAGACCTCAGGTTCCAATTCCAGAACAACGTAGCCATGTTGCCTTGGACATGTGGGCCGCCTGGCCTCAGTTTTCCTTATCTGTAAAGCAGAGATGACAATATATACCTCACACGACTTTTGGGTGGAAAGTAGAGAAAATCTGTGTAAAATGCTTAGCAAGGATCCACACATAATGAGTATAATGTCTACTTTTTAGGGGACCCAATTTACTGTCCAGTCCAGCTACTCAAGTTACCTCCATCATGATCATCACCACCGTTATCACCATCATATTATCATCATCACCATCATCATCATCATCATTTTACTTGCTATCCAACTGAACTATTTATTTTGTTATGATGATGATGTTGATAACATAGCTATTTAATTTGCTGTCAAATTCAATTCACATATTTATAAGAAAACCCTAACCTTAATTTTGACTTTGGCAGTAACCATACTCCTGGCGTCCTGACCACACTCTACCCACATGGTTTTCTGTTCATCAGCTCTCTCCTCATCTCAGGACCAGTCACACACTAGACGTGTTTGAGGGAAATTGGCATTTCTTTGTACCTGGTGGGGCATGAATCTTTCCTGCTTGGGCTAAGTGGTCAGGTGGGGGGTTTCAAGGCTGATTTAGAGTCCATGTGATGTCAACCCCCAACTCTAGGAGGGCTGTCATTTAGACACTATAAGCATGATCGGGTCTTGCCTAACACTGACTTGGACAGAAAGGCATTTCAGGCACTTGGCTGCGAGCACCAGGTGGGGATCAAACACATTGTTGGCTTAGTCAAGGCTCTGCTTCCTCTGAGGATTCTGGGTAAGATGCTCCACCAAACTATGCACTGCCTCAAATGATATTAAAGTCAATAAGAAGTGTAACTTTTTGCATGTTCTCCCTGACATCTTTAAGTCAAAAATCATTCAAAAGGATGTTAAGGCAAGCCGCACTTCTAAGTCTAGGTTTCTTCATCTGTAAAATGGGGGTCAAATGGGATTACTCACAAATTAGCTATCAACTAACATCAGTTCCTGTTCCCCTTTCCTTCCCTTTCAGACATATCTCTGCCAGGAACACAGAGAAAAAGCCCCAGGAGAAAAATTTACGGGAGGAGTTGGTAAATGACAAAGGGAACAAAAACACTTCTGGTGCATGTCCTACGTGTGAGGCGTTGTGGTAGGCCCTTGTCAGATGCCATGTACCATTCTCAGAATGACTCTGGAGGGAAGATCTTACCTAATCCTTTTATTAAAAAAAAAACTGTGGTAAAATACACAACGTAAAACTTACCATTCTTACCCATGTTTAAGTGTGCACTTCAGTGGCGTTAAATATTCACATTGTTGTGCAACAATCACCATCCCCTCTCAGAATGCTTTCCATCATGTAAAACGGAAACTGTGTCCATTAAACAAGTCCCCCGTCCCCTTCTCTCAGTGACTGGCAGCCACCCTTCTACTTTCTGTCTCCATGAATTTGATTATTCTTGGTACCTTACATCAGTGGCATCATACAGTGTTGGCCGTTTTGTGACTACCTTATTTCACTCAGCATAATGTCCTCAAGGTTCATCCACGTTGTAGCATGTGTCAGAATTCCCTTCCTTTTTGAAGGCTGTCTAATATCCTGCTGTAAGTGTATCCCACATTTCGCTTATCCATTCATCAGTCAATGGACACTGGATTTCTTCCACCTCTTGGCTATAGCTCTTTGAGTCCATGCGTTCAATTCTTTTGGGTTTTTACAAATGGCTGGATTACATAGTAATTGAGTTTTTGAGGAATGTCCATATTGTTTTCCATAGTACTATTTTATATAATTCCTTTTTAAAGATGATATACCTGAGGTTGATAGGCTAAGCCAGGGGCATGAGGTCACACTGTTTTGGAAGTGACCGTCAGTGATTGGGGTCAAACATGCTCTCATTCTACAGAGTAGAGGTTCCCAAAGCCTGGGCTCAGCCAGGAACATCAAAATAATCCGGTGTACTTGTTAAGCATTTGGATTCCCAGGGTCCCAAGTCTAGAGAAACAGTCACGAGGGATGGAGCCTACAAGTCCGTATTTTCAAACCAACCAAAAATCCAAAGAAGCCTGGGGTGTTTCTGGTGGGCAGTAATAACAGCTGTGTATTATTGTGATCATCATTATTGTCCTTGTCTTTATCAAATTCATCCTCAGAACCATTCCTTACTCACATCGGTTTACTGGTTTGTAAACACGGGACAGTGGGAATGTAAGGGTTACTAGGGAATCTTAACCCTGCATTTACTCTCCAGCAGTTGCTGGCTTTCAAAGGCCAACACATTCAGTATTCTAATCAACGAGGATCAGCCCGGCGCCCGCCCAAGCCTTTCCGAGGTTCCTAACACTCAGTAAGCAGCTTGAGCCATGTGTTCCTCAGTGTGTGTAGAGGCAGGAGGCCACTGGCGTTCTAACCTCATTAGTGAATGGAAGCCCTGAGGCACAGTAACCACAGCAGCCCTTTGTCCTACGGGGTGGAATTCTTCACACCCTGAGGCTGGCTGCCCAGCCCTGTGCCATCTCCCACCTGTCTTCTCCTGCTTTACATTTTCTCCTGAGCAAAAGAGCCTGGGATGTCAGAGCCTGATGACTTCCAGGACTCACGCTGCGGAGAGCTGGACAACCAGGTCAGGTAACCAGGCTGCCTATATCCCAGAACAGATACCGAGTTATCTACCCCAGCCTGACTCGCTGAGTTGGCACAAGGCCACAGGCTGCTCCCTGAATTCAATTGTCTGTGTCCCCTCCCCCATCACTGCTCTTGACAGAAGCCAGACAAGGCTGTGGGGCCTTGGGAAAGAAGCATCCAGAGGCAATCTTCCCAGCACAAAGCCCTCATTGTTGGAGGAGGAAGGTATGGGAGAGGCAGAGGGAGGGCTTATCTTTTGTCAACTCCAGACAGTGAAAATGGCCTTATAAACTAAAGATGGGGGAACGTGCAAACTCTGTGCTGTTTCCATCTTCCTCCCTGGGACAGAGTGAGCTGGGGCTTTCTCTGCAAATGTTCACACACACACACACACATGAACACATACATGCACTTATCACTCTGTTCAAACTAAATCAAGAGGCAAATGTAACACAGACTCATCTAACCATTCACCCAACCATTCACCCATGCATCATAGAGTCATTTGTTTGTTCAGACATGAACTTAGTGCTTACTGTGGGTCACCAGTGCGCCAGAGGAAACAGCAATGATCTAGATCAGAGGTTTCTAACTGGGGGACATTCTGTTACTGGGATAATCTGGGAACCTGTACATTGGCTCACCAAGCATTTTCTATAACTGAATTAATGTCTGGTACAATATATTTAGGAGTTACTATGGTGAATATACATTTAGTTTAAATATTCTGAATCCACAGCAGCTTTCTATCATTATGTATCTTCTCAGCCAATGAAAGCTGAAAGTATAAATACTAATCCCTGGGAGCATCGGGCATGCTCTAGTCAAACAGAAGTGCAGAATCATCATCATAGATGGTTTCATGAATAGAGATGATAACAACCATAAGCACAGTAACTAACTTCACACACACACACACACACACACACACACACAGTGGGCATTATTCTAAGTGCTTTGTTAATCTCCACAATAAATTTATGAGACAGACATTGCTGTTCTCCCATTTTACATTTTACAGATGATAAAACTGACCATGGAAAGCTTCCATAATTTGCTCAAGGTCACACAGCAGTGAGGGTGAAGCTGGAATTAATTCAGAAAGTACAGCTGTATAGTCAGTGATTTAATTAATGTTGTCATGGTGGGCGGGATCGTCTCGTCCAAGCACTCTCATTTCTAAGATGAGGAGACTGAGACAGAGAGAGGCCATGCGACAGGCCCAAAGTCACACGGTGAGTTCTTGAGGGCACTGGGCTAAGAACTCAGCTGTGCTGTCTTCCATTCTAGTTTCAGTGTTTTTTAAATAAGCCAGACATAGCCCCAAATTTAAAGTCAAAATAACCTTGGGGACAATGGCAAGGCAAGAAACACTTGGAAGCTCAAAGTAGAACAAATGCTGTTGTCATGTACAATCTAGAGCAGTTTTCTTTTCCTGGGTTCTTACTTTGTCTAGAATTTCCTTGGGAGAAATTCCTGAGGCATGGGAGGGAAAAATCCAGGTTGTGTTGAAGGTACTGGGGACTCAGAGTTCCCAGATGAGGTAGCATCATGTAGGCATAAAGGACACTTTGGTGGAGCAGTCCAGCTCTTCCCTGGTGTAAAGGGACTTCCTTTCTCTCTAATTAGCACCTCGCTGCCAGCAAACCCTAGTGAGTGAAGGCCCTGTCCTTCTGAGCAAGTGGTGCCCAATTAAATCCCAGTGATCTGTCTCTGCTGACTGGAGGCCAGGCCAGACTGAGAGGCTGGCTCGGAAGCCACTGTTTGCTGGAGGAAGTCTTTGGGAGACAGCAGGTGGCAGTGGAAAGAGTTCAGAGTCTGACAGTCCTGGAGAGGAATTCCGGACACACTGGACAAGTTTCCTAACTATTCTGGGTACCAGTTTCTGAATGTATAAAATGAGAATAATACCTTCCTTGTTATGAGTGAACATATGCAAAAACACTTGGCACAGTTTTGCTCTGAAAAATAAGAATAGATCAGCCTTTTCCAAACCTCTTATTGTATTAGGACTATTTTTTAAAAATTTTTCTCTAAAGAAAATTTAAAGTAAAATTCTAATGTCTAGGGGAGATAAGGGTAGCCTTTGGGTGCGTGAGGGGTTGGAGGCTCAGGATCCTGCTTGTTTTGCTTCCTTTCCACCCACGGGGTCATGAGGTTCATCCAGGGATCACAATTTGACTAGGCAATCACTAGTCCCCTTTCAACTAATTAAGAAAAAAAGAGAGGAGAGAAGGAAGGGAGGGAGGGAGGAGGGAAAGAAAAGGATACTCTTATCTGTCTAACTAGGAGAGATTTTTATTTGTTGAGCACCACCACCAAGATGAACTTGGTTCCTACCCTCGTGGGTGTATAGCCCAGCAGGGAAGTCAGACATGGAACAGGTAGCTTAAAGACTGAAAGGTGATTTAAAAAGTGGGGGGCTCTATGAAACACAAAGCAGGGGTTCTGATGTAGTTTAGTGATCAAAGAAGTTGGGACCTGAATGATGAGAGCAGATGGCCACTTGGACTAGCTGATTGGTGGCAGTAGGGGAGAAGGGACTGGATGCATTAGGTTGTGGAGATGGCATTGCTGGCACTTGGTGACCGATTGGACATGGGACCATGACAGAGAGGGTACTCTCAAGGATGACAAGGTTTCTCACCCATAAGCCAAGTGTGAAGTTGAAAGCAGCGTGTATAAAGAAAAAGATTCTGCCAGCGCCATGATCAGAAACACACAGGATCCGATGTGCACACCAGGCCCACGGCTCACACAACTGTCTATTCTTCCCCAGGGAAACAAAGGCAGGAGGGACTGACGGCCACCACATCCTGTGAAAAACTCTACATGGCCTACAGAAACATCTGTAAGCAAAGCGATTGTGGAACGTACAGCCACTGCTCGCAGTACATTAATAATAGATGGGCTGGGCTCCCTCAGAACTATTTACCCAGCTGGAGGGTTGAGCTTCACTGACTGGGAGTGGAACCTGAGCCTTACCTCAAACAGCCCTGACTATTGAAAATGAAGAGGCATCACCCCGGCCCTCCCTGATGTTGGTGGGGGAAAGCCATTGTGCGGGTGGCGTCACTCAGGAATAGGAGGCGTGCAGTCTCCTGGGAAACACTGGGGAAGGGACCGCAGACCAAGGCCCGGGGTGACCCCTGGAAGACACCAATAAATGCTAGGGCTTATGTGGTACTAGCAGACGCCCAAGGACACGCCCACATTAGCACCTAATCCTGGTGCTACTAGGCTGGGCACTATTCTAGGGCAGTCGTATAGATGGAGGTGCTGAGCCACAAATGTTAAGGCAACTTGTCCAGGAAGTAGCTCGGATCTGATGGAGCTGGATTCAAACCCAGGCAGCCTGGTGCCAGAGTGTGTGACCTAAACCACTTTGCTTTCGATGCCTCCCATTGGCTTTTCCAAAACAGTCAAGAGAGTAGGGCAAGTAGACGGAAAGAGAGAGCCTACATTTACCTGCTAAAGGCACCATTGTCATCTGTACCCTCTGTCCCCAGCCTCTGTTAAGAACCCTGGACTATTCTCACCAGCAGACACAGTAGCAATTCCTTCAATATTCATCATTTATTGAGCGCTTGCTGGGGGCCAGACTAATGTGCGAGGCTTGGACTGGGCCTTCCAAAAGGGGCACAACATCTCCCCCCTTGGTGATGCCCTGCCTACCCTCCCTTAGAGCTCCCAACCAGCCTTCAGGCCATTCTTTAGGATGGAATTTGCCAAAATAAGCTCTGAAAAACTAAGGGATTGAATAGACATCCCAGTGAGTTTGGGAAACACTGGGTCAGCTCCTCCCTGCAGGACTTCTCCAACCCTCAGCGTGCTAGTGGCAGTGACATCTCCCAGGAGTGATTTAGTGCACAGCATTGCTCAGATCATGCAAAAGGAAACCCTGCTCCCTAAACAAACAAACAAACAAATACAAACAAGCAAACCAACAAACCATTTCGTAGGCTGATATATCCCAGAACAAGGACATTTTACCCCAGAATAACAACTACTATGTCCGATGAGTGGTTTTGATCTGTCAGCCCCCTGGCAGGACTTTGAGGCTGGGACCGTTGTGTCACTTGTCACTGCAGCCCCTGCCATTAGCCCGGCTGGGAGCAGAGTAGCTCTCTGCAGTTTTTTTTGGAGGTGGCACAAGTGAGCTCTGTGATACAAAATTCTGGGACTGCACCAGCATTCACAGATGCGTCTGCCTGCCTCTCCTATCCTGTTTCCGAGGCCACAGGACGTCGTGCTTACGTGAGTACAGGTGCTGGTTTCTCTTCACCCTGTGTCAGGTGCAGAGGCCCTTCCCCACCTGGTCCTGTCCACCTCCTCCGGGTCCTCTCCTACATATTTCCTGACCTTCTAGAATCTGCACAGGCAGTTTCCAGAATGCAACAGGGCTTCTTTCAAATGAGGATCCTACCTGCTGAATCATCAGCAATCTTCCCTGTACGGTTTCTCGTTCATTCTCAGCTCAAACTCCTTGGCTTCTATGAAGCCTTCTCTGAGGCCCTCCTGGCTCCCCTCCCCCAACACTGGGCTAGATGCCTCTCCAGGGGGGCCCGGGCGATTTCACCCTGAACCATACCTGTCTCCCTGTGTGGGTCGGGGTACGCCCTGAGGGAGCACACCCCATGGATTTTGTGCTGTGGGCCATGGTCAACAGAGCTGGAGAGCCAGTGACGTTATGTAAGCCACCTATTTACAATAGTTCCCGGCCCTGTGCGATGTTTATATGGAGCCTTTTAAACCCACACAGCAGTTCCCTCCTCTGTGAGCTCTGCCTGCCTCCCACTCTCTTGTACCCTCAGAGCCTGGTGGCCTCCAGGCTCCCACAGGACAGGTCTGCTGAATGCAGTCACAATTTTGTAACAAAATAAAAGCACAAAGCCAGAACTGAAGCATGCTTTGTCAGATCTTATTCTCCCAATGTGTTTTCTTCACAGTTTTCCAACCTCTACAACCATAAAATAGCTTTGGCATGACAGTCATTTCACACAGATGAACACACAATGGAGTGCCATGGCGCTTCCGGAGCTCTGATGGAAGCAGAAGAGGCAGGAAGGAGGAGGGAGGGGAGCTGGGGAGCTGGAGCCAGGCCCCTGCAGAGGTGTCTGGGCCTCCGACTGTACCCAGATGTGGGAGGAAAAACAATTGCTCCCCTTGGACCCAAAGCACTGGGCTCTCAGAGAGGAAGGTGCCAGACGGAGACTACTCAGCCACGTGCGCCATGCCTCCCGCCGGCCGTGGAAACGGGAGACACAGGGCCAGCGGAAGCAGGCCTAGCACCTTCTTCCCCGCTCTGCTTTCCTCCCGACGCCGCTCCGATTGCCCCCTTCCCTGGGTCTTCGCTTCCTCATCTTAAAACCAGAGGGTTAGGTTAAATCAGCCGCTCTCAATTATTTTGGAGTCTGACTCATGTAGAGTGAACACATGTAATTTAAGTCTCACTTAATGCTTCTTGCCCTTACTACCTGCTGTATTTTCTGTTCCTATTCATTTTACAAACTTTTATTGAATTGTGACATATAAGTACAGTAGAGTGCACATGTCAGAAGAGTTTGCTAAATTCTCACCGATCGAAAACACCCATGTAACCAGCCCTCCGACCAAAAGCAAGGCCGCTCCCGTTCTCTCCCAGGTACCCACGGCCACCCAAGGGCATTCCAACTGCTGTCCTGACTTTTAACAGCAGAGATTGGTTTTTTTCTGCCTTTGTCTTTTACATCAGTGTAGTCATAACGTTTCTTTGTGCCTGGCTTTTCTTTCAGCATTATGTTTGTGAGGGTTATGGATACGAGGGGTGCACTATTCCATTGTGTGGAACCAGCCAATCTATCCACTCCACTGCTGATTGCCATGTGTTTGGATGGACATGTGCGTGCCTGTCTCATGGGTGTGTACCTAGAAATGGAATCGCTGGCATGCATGTGTTGAGCTTCAGTTGATACTGCCAGAGAGTCTTCCAAAGTCATGATAGCACATTCCGCTTTGACCTGCAGTGTATGAGAGTTCCAGTTGCTTCAAATCTCTGTCGACACTGTCTATCTATTTCATTTTGGCCATTCGCGTGGGTGTGTAGTGGTATTTCATTGTGGGTTTAATTTGCAATTCTCTGAAGAGTAAGGTTTTCATATGCTTCTTGGCTATTTGGATATCCTCATTTGTGAAGTATCGGAGCCTTGTGCCCATTTTTCTATTAGGAAATTTCATGAAGTTAAAACTTTGCTTACAATCAGACAAGGAAGAATTGGTTGCTATGGAATATACAGTTAAAGGGAAAACTTTGAGTTTTCTGTATATTCCATAGCAACTAATCCTTCCTTGTCTGATTCTGAGTAGAATTTTAACTTCATGAAATTTCCAGAGCTGAACTTGTGTTTGCATGAGAGTTTGTGGGAGGTGAGTGCTTCTCCCCCGTCCTGAATGAGCATGCCCAGAACTTTTCTCTTTTCATTGGAGTCTTTACCCCCTCTTGCCTGCTCCTCCAGCTACAGGTAAGTCGCCTCATCACTACTAGGAACTAACATTGATTGAACACTTCCTAAAAGGCAGGCACCAAGAGCTTTGTGTACATCATCCTAGCACTTCTCACACAAATACTTTGCCACATGTACGAATATCCTTATTTCACAAATGAGGAGACAAATGCTCAGAGGCCACATACTCAGCAAGTGACAGGACTGGGATTGGGCCCAGTCCCCACTGACCTCCAAGTCCTGGCACCCTCCAGTGCCTGGGACAGTGAGAAGCAGTGACGTCCTTACTCTGAGTCAGCCCTCTGTCCATATGGAGGTGGGTGGCATCCTAGCGCCCGACTCGTCCCACTTCCCTTGTTTTCTCTGAGCTCAGAGAAATGAAGAGACTCTCCTGAGAGCACAGAAAGAGCAGAACTGGGACTGGAACCCAGTTCTGGTCCTTGGGTTTCTCTTCTAATTCTCATGGGCCTCCTGGGACAAAGGACACTGCTGGAGCTCTGTCTGTGTGCCAGGCTGTGCCTCTTGTTAGGAGACATTTACACTAGTGGAAAGAAGATGACCAGGGCAGGAACTGCTCTTGAAACAAAATTATGATAAGTTATTGGAGGAACAAAGAATAACAAAAGATGTCAAGAAGGGACATGATGTTTGTCTTCAACCCTTTTTAGGACTGTCTATTAAAGAAGAAAGGCTTGCAAGATGTGAGGAGGAGTGGATTTCAAATCCAGATTATGGAAGAACTCTATAAAAATTCTGAATGTGGGTCTCTTACTAGGCCCTGGATGTTTTTAAGCACAGGCCAAATTATCTATCTATCTATCTATCTATCTATCTATCTATCTATTTATTTATTATCTATCTATCCATCCACCCATCTGTTGAATGGTCCACACCTCTAAGACCCTGAAAGACCCTAACAATTCTAAGATTCTAAGCTCCTACAACCTCTGAAAGTACAAAAATCTTCTAGGGATGGCAAGCAGTAATCTTGTACTCTCTGCTCATTGTTCTCAGGGAAAAAAAAAGTATTATAAAATAAGTGGAGATAAAGCCTACCTATTAACACATATTTAAGAGGCAGAGAAAAAAAGCATAACATTAACTTAAATCATGAATACTTTCTGAAGTGTAAAAAAAAATCTACTCACTTTTCTTTAAATCTTCTTAAAAGGGTCTAAGAATAGTCCTTCAAATAATCCTTGAAGTATGCAATTTTAATTTGGACACATGGTAATTTCAGTCTACCTGTTGAAAGAGACAAGAGAGAAATCAGTCATTTTTGATGAGGACGCCGTTCTGACAGCAGCAGAGAAGGTTCAGGCAGCTGGAAGGCTGGGGGTGGGGTGGGCAGTAGGAGCAGCAGCAGTGGCAGCTTCGGGCCCCAGGCCAGAGACAACCCTCAGAGAATAGGCAACTAAGGTCGTGGCCACAGTGCCTGGCACACAACCAATGCTCCATAAGTATTTAGTGAACTAATGAGTAAAAAAGGTTGGATGAATAAGTGAATGAGATTTCTCATCAACCTTTGATGCAGGGAGTTATGCTATAGCTCATCTTTTTGACTCTTACAGAGAAACAGAATTTCTAGTCACTGGGAGTATTATGGGGAATATTGATGGCACGGAGGAAGGTTCTGGGGGTAGTGTAAGGGGGGCTTTGGATCCAGCCAAGTATCCGTGTTCTAGTCCTGGTGCCACCACTTACAACTGTGCAACCCTGGGCTAGCTTCGTCCTTGTTTACTATTGTTCTTCAACTGGCTACTCAGCCTCGTCACTAATTTCCAGCCCTGTGTCTTTGCTCATACAAGCATTTAAGGTCATAAATTTCCCGTAAGTGCTGTTGGCATTAATGTTCCACAACTTTAATATTAATATTAATATTTTAATTAATATTAATGTTTTAATAAAAAATATTTACTATTTTTATCATTCACTTACTAGTGTTTTATAATTTCTACTATCATTTCTTTTTTGACCCATGCATTAGTTAGAGGTGTTTTTATAAATAGCTCTCAATCATATATATTTAAAAGAAACAACTCATCTTTCTCTTATTGATTTCTACCTTAACTGTATTGTGGTGTGAGGATGTGTTCTGTAGGATACTGATCCCTTGAAATTCATTGAGACATATTTTATTTCAATTAATTAATTAATTAATTATTTAATTCTTACTAACATTGGTTAGTAAGAATTACATAGGTCCCAGATGTACAGTTCTACAATACCTCATCTGTGTGCTGTGTGATGTGTCCATCAGCCAGAGTTCTCTTTCTGTCACCGTCTGTCTGTGTCCCTGTCCCTTCTCCCACCCTCTCCCTGCTGACCCTCAGATAGTCCAGAATGTAGTAAATGGTTGTGAATGTTCCACTGTGTATTCTCCAGTTGTCAGGTGTGACTTTGGACCATATTTTTAAACCTCCCTGTGTTCATAGGACTGGATCATGTAGGAGGGTACATGAGCAATACATTTCTGTTCCCTCCTGCCATTTAGAATGAACTGGCATAGAGGCTGTGCGGACAAAAACAGAGAGAGGTGCACGAGAAGGAGAGCCAGATGCACCATTTCTTGCTGATTATAACAATATGTTATTTTTTATTTATTTATCTAGTTATTTAATTATTAGATTTATTGGGGTGACGTTGGTTAGTAAGAATTACATAGGTTCCAGGTGTACAGTTCTGCAGTGCATCGTCTACGTTGCATTATGTGTCCATTAACCAGAGTCAGTTCTCTTTCCATCACCATGTATTTGAGTCCCCCTCTGTCCTCTGCCAGCTCCTTCCCACTTCCCCTCAGGTAACCACTAAACTATTATATAACGACATTAACAATAATAGCCCTAGATTTATAAAGCATTCCGAAGTTTCTAAATGATGACCGCGTGTGTCATCTGGTTTACTCTCAACAAACCCGTGAGGTGTCATCGGGCAGGTGGAGGTG
Source organism: Lyroderma lyra (assembly GCA_004026885.1). NCBI lineage: Eukaryota > Metazoa > Chordata > Mammalia > Chiroptera > Megadermatidae > Lyroderma > Lyroderma lyra. Next base: position 438,272 of record PVJL010000242.1, on the reverse strand, counting down.
AGGACTCACGTGGAGAAGGGGCGTGCACCAGCTGGTGTGGTTACTCACTCAGTTCTCCAAGCCAGAGCACCAGGGGCTTCCCCGACGCCTCCCTGCCCCTCACTCCTCACCTCTGCTCTGTTCAGTCTGCTCACTGTCTTTCAAATCATCCTCACATCACCCTCAATCATCCTACATCATTTTTTACCTACTTTATTCCTACTCTTTTTATAATAAAAGTTGTAGTTGATAAAATACAACTGCAAGGAGTAAATCCAGAGAAGGTCTCCCCGGCAGGCATCATTCCCAAAACTGGGCTGAGGAGGTACGTTGGGTCTGGGTGCCAGAACAGCAGAATCGGGGAGGAGGAGTGATGTTTACGCCCATCGAGTGGGTTTAGAAAGGCAGAGAAGCACTGTGCTAATGGAGTTACCACAGTCTACATCTAGCAGAGCTCTTCCCATGACCTTGTCCTCCTCGCACCCCAAGCTCTCTCTTTCTCAATGTCGTCTAAACCACCACTGCCTCCACTCCCAAGTCCTGCCCCCTACCACAGCAGTGTGGCTCCCAGATCATTCTGTCAATGCAAATTCCGGAGACTTCCCCTTGTGCTGTGGCCTCTCTGGGTCCTCAGTCGGCAGATGACTGTCTCCTCTAGAAACTCTCGTGCTTCAGCATCTCCAACAAGCAGTCTCCTGATTCGCCTTCTTTTCCTCCAAGGGCTTTCTCTGTCTCTTCTTCTGGTTCCCTTTTCTCTGCCTTATCCTTAAATGTGAAAGATTAAAGAGCCCTCTCTTGTCTCCCTCCTTATATTCTGTGATTTAAACTGGCACTTTTATAATTTATTAGAATTATTTCAATAAAATAAGAACCACAAAGTACCATTTATCAAGTGTATATTAAGTGTCTACCAATCATTATGCTAAATAATATTTATTTCACTTTACAACCACCACTTAAGGTAGGTGTTATTAATAGTTCCATTTTTCAGATGAGGAAGGAGAAGCTAAGAAAGGAAATTAATTTGCCCGAGGTCCCTCAGCGGCTATGTGGCAGCGCTGGGACCCCAACCACAATCCGTCTAATTCGAGCCTGTGCTCTCAGCCACTACATTTACTCGTCTTACCCCCCTGTACCCTGACCTCTGTGACGTGCCATTCTCCCACAATGTCACGGATCCCGTGCTTCCATTTTGGTTCTCTCCGAATGGTCTTTACGGAAGGGTAGCTACTAGAACTATCCACACAGAGGAATTGTTCCAAAGATTGTTTTTCTGCTGTCCCTTTGAAAAAGTGTATCATACCGTTGTCAAAATGGACGAGAATTTGCTGGAGGTCGGGGGTGTGGGAAGGAGTGTGTTCTGCCAGGCATGTGGGACTGCTGGCTGGGCAGGGACGGGCACCCTGTGAGCTGGCAGGAGCGTTCCAAGATCACCAAAGCAAGCCTGTCCAATTTCCCTTACCCAACCCCCACGTTTCTCAATCCTATTTATACATCCAGCCGACTCAAACACCTCTTCATCCTCAAAGCCTTCCCTGGCTTTCTTCCCCCACAGGCATAGGTAAACCTGGAATGCCACCATAATGTGTCTGTGCTGGCGCTCCACGTTTTTATCATCCATGAAAATACTTCACTTTCAAAAAGCACTTCAACGTATTCACTTCATGCTTTCCCTCCCTTCTGGCCTGCTTAGGGCTAGGAGTTACATTCACTTCACCTTCACGATGTTTTCAGACCCAAGCCCAGGGCCTGGCACACAGATGCCCATGAGTGACTGACCTCCTGAAACTGGATGGCACTGGCCTTGCATGGGGAAGGTCGTCCCCCAAATCACTCAAATGCAAGCACCCAGCAGTGTGTTATACATAGAACAGGTGCTAAATAAAGTCCTTCTGCATCTCCCCTGTCCCTCTCCCCCAAAATAAGAGGAACCATGAATCCACTGAGTCTGAGGTTCCTGGTTTATTCACTTGCTGGGGTGGTGGCTTTTGACCACCACCCTGCCCAGGTGAGCTAGGCAGGGAAAGATCATGCCTAGACACAGTCCACAGTTAGCAGATGAGTTGGAACTTGCAAGATGGGGCTTCAGGATTCATCAGTACAACCACCTGCTTCTACAGAGGCTAGCCAGAGAGGTTTCAGGACTCCACCCCAGTCACAGGGCAAAGACGGTGCAGATGCATTCCCTGTCCCCTCCTAGACTTGCAAATGAAGCCTCTAGGAAACTGAGTGTTCTTGAATGGCTAAAAATAAACTCCCAGAAACTTCATCTAGATATATCATGGCTGCAATTAATAATGTCTAGAACTTCATTCGGCATGGTATAATTAGCAAATGGATTACAATAATTTATTTCTGGTTTAAAAGCTCAATGAATTTGACCTTCCAGTGGAATGGGAAAATAAGAGGCTGGGAGTGAGCCATGTTCCTCCTGCCCCTTCCAATGCCAAGTGTTAATGCTGGCTGGCATCGTCTGCTGAGGTCTGGCGGACGTGCCACCGAGAAGGAACTGCAGCTCTGAGCTCCGGGCTTCCTGTGGCTTCTGGGACACAGTCCGCCCAAAGGGTCCATGCTCAACATCTCACTGACCAGGAAGACATCTGAGACTACTCTTCTGCAGGCAGAGACACATTTGTCATGATGTCTCTGAGCAGGCAGTATCAAAGGATGGGACCGGGAGAGACACGGCCATGCAGGTAAAAGAAGACTGGACCAGGGTTAGGGAGGACCTCTGTTTGGGTCTTGTCTTATGTGTCCCATGAATAACAGCCACGTCGCTTCCCTTTCATAAAGTGTTGATAATGACGTAACGACCTCACAAGATTAAATGAGGGATTAAATGAGAAAAATGTACGAAAAGCGTTTTGTAAGTGAGTGCTAATGATTCTCTCTGAGTGAATGAATTTCCAAAGAAGCTCTCCCTGAGCAGGACTCTTTCTGACCCCAGCATGGCAGAATGTAGAGGTGGGGAGCCCGGAGTGGGGAGCCCGGAGTGGGGAGCCCGGAGTGGGGAGCCCGGAGTGGGGAGCCCAGAGTGGGGAGCCCGGAGTGGGGCAGGAGAAAACCTAGAAAGTTGTCTCCTCAAGTTTCCTCTACAGAGCCCAGGCCGAGGCAAGCCCAGTCACTTTCGCCAAGATCTCTCCAGAAAGCATTCCGGAGCTAAGAGGCCGGGACCTTGCCTTGGACAAGGAACATGAATAGCTTACCTCCTCTTGCATGCACCGCACCAAAAGCTGCCACACCTCTGTCAGAACACCCACTGGCACAGAAGGTGGAGATGGTGGCCAGGCAGCGTGTCAAACCAAAGCAATGCTCCTCCAGCTGAGGGAAGGGGGTGGGCACGGCGCGGGGCCCTCTCCCCTCAGAGCTCTTCTCCAAACCCTGAGGGCTCACCCTGTCGTACCGTCACACGTGCCCTAGCTCACACACGTGCAGGCCTGGGTAGCCTCCTCTCTCTGCCGCTCCAACCGGCCCCTGAGCATGCCCACTCTTCCAGTTCTTCGTGATCATTCCGGAGGACCTTCAGTGTGCTGATCAGTTAGGTTGGGACGAGAACTCCAAACAAACCAGCCAAAACTGGGTGGGTGGGAACCACGTGGGAAGCGGGGCCACACCCTGAAGGATCTCCCCTTCAAGCCCCTCGGAATGTCCTACTGCCCATTCACCGAACATCAAATTTCGGCTTCGCTCCTGGCCCACCTCACGGGCCATCTTCCTCCCCGCCCTCCTGTTCCTGAGCTACGGGGAAACCAGTTATCTTTCGAGGCCTCGCTTCTCAGGGAGCAAAGGCTGCTTCCTCGAGTCACCGCCTCCCACTGCGTGTCCCAGCTGCTATTTCTGAGTACAGCCACTTCTTGGAGAGCCCTTCCCCTGCCCCTCAGGCCAGGGCAGCGTCCTCTACTACACACTGTCCAGGGCACTTGTAATTACGTACTTCTTTGAAAGAGTATTTGCTCATTATCTCTCTTCCCAACTCGAATGGGGCAGGGCCCACTTGTTTCTGGTTCCCTAGAACGTCCTTGGGGGCTGTCTTCAGGGGCTTCACACACGTGTCTGCTGTGTTCACACCTGTATCCCCCGCATCTAGAGCAGCGCAGGGCACAGAGTAAGTACTCAGTGAATACTTGTGGGATGAAATCACGCGTGTAGGCTTGCTAGAGAGGATGTGCAAGGGCTGTCCAGAAAAAACCCAGCCCTAAACGCCTCCAGTTTTCATTTTACGTGGCTGGATCCTCTCCGGACTGCCCTCGTATAGCAGAGGGTTACCACAATGGGCTCTGGAACCAGAACAGCCCGGCTAAGCCTGGCTGCCCCACTCAGAGCTGTTACTCCAGGCAAATGACTTTACCTCTCTGTGCCTCAGTTTCTTCATTTATTCAAAAAGAGATAACAATTGTGCCTACCTCCTAGAGTTGTTGTGAGGACTAAATATATTAAGTTCTCAGAACAGGGCCAGGTAGGGTGTTGGTACAACGTACGTGTAGCTGCTCTTCCTGTTAAGGTCGCTCCCTGCCCTCTGCCCTGAAGCTGGTCTGGCTGGGCCCGCCTCCTCTGGTGGCCCAGTTCTCACTGCCGTTCCCTGCACGTGAGGCCCTTCCATGCATTGCTCGCTACTGTGGCTCAACTTGGCTCTCCTGAGCAACCATAACAGCCCAGAGGAAGGCCTTGAAAGGCAAACCAGACGATGGCTCAGAAAGGAGACAGAGCTGGAGGATCTGGGGCAATGGAGGGAGGTGCAGTGGGGCCTCTTTGGTGAGCCTACTTGAAGCCCACCTGGAGCAAAGCTTTTGTCTTTGTGTACCTGCTTCATGGGCTGAAAACACCTTTTTTCCTGTAAAATAAATGGTTAGTCATTAAGATACAAACCGCAGCTATCACAGTGCACAGAAGGACAAGTTAATATTAGTGCTTAAGAATGCTATTTCGAGGAGCAACAAAATGGCGGCATAAGAGGGACCCCTCAAACATGCCCCTGGGGATTACAATGAATAAAACTTCTGTACCTCAACAAGGACTCTCCACCAAACCCTACTACAAAGTTGGGAGGAGATACGGGAGAGCGGATAAGATAAGGGAAAAGGATGGAGAAGTTTAGGTTGTTTGTTACAAGGCAATAATCATGGAGATACAGTGTATAACATGGGAATATAGTTAGTAAGGTTGCAGTAACTTTGTGTGGTGTCAGATGGGTACTACATTTGTTGGGGTGATGGGAGGACAGCTGGAGGAGTGGGTAAAAAAGGGGCAGAAATCAAGAAGTACAAATTCACAGTCACAGAACAGTCACAGGGACGTAAAGTGCAGCCTAGGGCATGCAGTCAGTAACACTGTAATAACCACGTACGACGTCAGGGGGAACCAGATGTATCACAATGAGGATTTAGTAAGTTACGTAATGACTCATCACTGTGCTGTACCCCCCAAACCACTATAATATTGTATGTAGAATGTAATTAAAAATAAAAAGTCTCAAAAAAAAAAAAAAAAAAAGAAAGCTATTTCCTCATATTAACCCCAGAGCAACAGCAACCTATCCAGGCAGACTTCCGAGGCCCCAGAAACCACTCCCCTTTCCCTGTAATAACACTTGATGTTTAAGTAACCATTGATGTTTGTGTCCAAGTAGAGTTCGCTAGCCTGCCTGCTTCCCTCCTTCTCCTTCTTCCTTCCTCCTCTAACACCATCTCGGCCTTGACTTTCTCCTTGATCTCTGGGATATGAGCGTACTGCTGTGCACCTGAGACACACCTGGGGTTCTGCACCTGCCCCCTGACGGGGCTCCCTGACTCCCATCACTCCTTCCCACCGCCCAGCCAACCCGTCCTACCTATGGCCTGCCAGACGGCTAATTTAACTTCAGAATGTCTACATTTTAAAAATGGGTTTCAGTTCTTCCCTGAGAGAGGTGAGCTTCAATTTCGTGCAAAGCGTAAACAGCTGTGTCGCAGAACAAGGGCGGCTGGAGGCACTCATCCGCCCAGAGGGAAGGCCAGGTGGTGTCCACGCACGGGCTCCAGGGGGTGGGGCCTGCGCTCGAGCCGGGTTCCGCTCGGCGGGCAGCTTGGGAAGCGACGTCAGAGTGAGCCCTCCACTCCCAAGACATGGATGCTAGGAGTTAGCATGGCTGACCCTGACCTTGGGCCTGCAGCTAGACCAGGCTCCAGTCCTGCACCACAAGTTCAGGCTTGCTGGTGCATGGATCCATTTCTTTGCTGATTTCCAATTATTCCTTCATTCGTTCATGTTCATTTCCTCCAATTTTCACTTATTCATATACTCAAAATCACATACTTATTCATTCACTCATTACCTTCATGTATGTACTCATTCGGGCACTCATTCATTTATTTATTTACTTCATTGACTCATCATTAACTCACTCCTTCATTCTTTTCTTCATTCACTAACTCATCCACTTCCTCATGCCCTTCCCCGTGCACTGGCTCCCTGGGTCCCCCATAGCCTGCCCACACTTCTTCCTCCCTCTTCCCCAGCACAGCATCCTACCAGGAAGCAGAGCCTGTGTCATGGCTGGGCCCATTAGTCCTCACTCCCAGAACATTCTCTTCCATTTTAACTTCCAGCTTGCTGAACTGTGCAGGCAAGAGTCCTGTTGTGCAGAGTATATGCTTTCCACTCAGTAACAGATGTTCTTGTAATTACTGTTTTGACTTTCACCCTCTAATGCCAGAAAATTCTTTCCACAAACTCCTCCAGCATGCAATGAGGCAAGCGCGCAGCCTGTGCAGGGCGTGGAGGGCCTGGGGGTTCAGCTGCCAGGACACAGCAGATTCCTGGCAGTCAGAGCTGCAGGGCACTTGGAGAGCCTCCCTCCTGGGGTCCAGGGATAAGCTGGAGAGGGAGGCAGGCCTGGAGAGTGGTAGGCTTTTTGAGCCAGGTGAAGAAGCGTGAAAGACAGTGGCCCATCTCAGGGTTATGGAGTCATGATCCACCTGATCTTGGGTTACCGCAATGACAGGTGACAACGTCAATGGAAAATGCTGAGCTCTATTGGCACGAGGCCAGTGAGAAGTTGCTAGAAAAGGCATGGTAGAAAATAAAATCGTAACTTATTGAACACCTACCATGTTCCAGGCACTTCCCATACTTTATGGTAGTTGCCCCTTAGAGATGAATCTCTTGGTCCTTTTCTTTTTAGAATAGAATCCCCTGAGTTTTAGCTGGTCACATGGCCTCTCAGGGAAAAACTACATTTCCCATATTCCCTTGCAACAACGTGTGACTGGTAGGTTCTAACCAATGGGCGTGGGCAAAGGTGTTAGATGTAAGCTCTTGGTTGGGTCCTTAGGAAAAGGCCGGGTGCCCTTTCACTTCCTCTTGCGCCACCTGCAGAGCAATAATGCAGAAGCCATGGGCCCTGCAGGACCTTGTGAAGCAAAACTACCCTTCCTCCGTAATTTCCCCAGCTGAGACTTCATGCGCAAGAGAAAGGAGCATCTGCTACGCTTTGATCACCGCCGTGTTGACGTGTCGAAGCAGTCGAGCCTGCATCTACCGGTGCAGGAGGGATCTCCTCCATCAGGTTCTGCTACGCCCTTCGGAGGAACACACCCGGCTCCTCTAGCTCTCTCACTTAGTCTTCTCCGTTACAATTCATCGCTGGCACCCACACAATGTGACCTTATTTGTCACGGGAGTCTTTGCAGATGTCATTAAGGTAAAGAACTAGAGAGGATCGCATGGGAGTAGCGGAGGCCCTAAATCCAAGGCGAATATCCGTACAGAAGACAGAAAAGAGCACGCAGACGCAGAGGAGGACGCGGCGGGAAGGCGGCGGCCGGGAGGCGTGCTGCGCAGCCCAGGGCGCCGCGGAAGTCTGGGGCCCGCGGCGGGATGCATCCGCGGTGCCGGCGGAAGGAAAGCACGCTGTCGACACTTAGATGTCATGCTTTTCATCTCTATAGCTGGGGGAGAACATATTTCTGCTGTTAGGCCACCGAATTCGTGGCCAGGAAACTAACGCATGCTCTGTGAGGAGTGATGCTATCGGACTGGTGAGTTTGGGAGATGGAACGACACTTGCCTCCCCCCAACCCGCTTCCCCAATGCTCACACCCACAGACGGCCTACAGAAAGCGAACCTCTCTTCTCCATGGAGTGGACAAGGCTCATTCTGAGGGGAAGGATTAGTGAGCCCCTGTGGCTACAGACCTAAAACAGCACTGGGTGCTTGCCACTGGAATCAGTGCAGTGTGATGGTCAAGGCCATGGCCTCGAAGCCAGGCCGCCCAGCATTAAATTCATGGACTAGCTGTGTGATTTAGGACAAATAAAACTTTGAGTGCCTAGTGTCTTCATCTGTAAAAGGGGATAATAATAGTACCTACCTTATAAAACTGTTGTGAGGATTAAATTAGTTATATTGTAAAGTGCTCAGAACAAAGGTTGACAACTAGTAAGTGCTAAATAAGTGTTAGCAGGTCCTTGAACAACATTGTTTCTTTCAATGTGATCTTGTTATAACATTGATGAGATGCCCTAGGAACTTAACTGTTGTTTATATCAATTAATCTATGGTAAAATTGTTGTCATTATATATTGTTACATTTAAAGTCACAGAATCTATCGACGACGTTAAGTGAGGACTTACTATATAAGTATTTGCCATGTCTGACTCCTCTATGTTTCAATTTTGAATTTAGGCCAGGAATATGGATATTAATCTGGCTCCCGTGGAACCCCAACACTTCCATTCATTAGCCTCACTTTGCAGACAAGGAAAAGAAGCTTCAGAGAGATGGAATGGTGAGCCCAGGGTCACATTTGGCGTCTTCGCCTCCACCTGCGCTGGCTGCTCCGTCACCCACGGGTCTGCGAGTCCAGGCTCTGACGCACAGGCTCTAGAAGTCTCCCTCCTTCCTGGCTCCCAGGCAGTGGGCTAGGAGTGGCAGAAACAGGGCAGGCTGGCTCTGAGTCTTGCTCTTCATTCACACCTTCTCCTGCATTTTAGAAAGAGTGCTCTGGCTGCAGGAAGTGTGAGTGTGGAGGCAGGGCGTCTTGTTCAGAGGCTGTTTGATCCCTCCAGGTGCAGGGGGTGAGGCCCAAGTCAGGGTTGTGGCCGTGGGCGCAGGAGCGGGAAAGGCAGCAGGAGACGGGGCGGGGTCCAGGCTCCCATGTCCACAAGGCCTGCAGGGCCATGTGACAACCAGCCCTCTGCCCATCCACCAGCTGACCTACAGTGACCAATTCAACCCCTCTAGCCTGGGACTTGGCTAGTTTTGAAACAGAACACCCCGCACCCCAGAAACCCTTTCAGTCCCAGGCAAATGGGGATAGATAGTCACCCTAAACCAAATTCAGATGTATGGATGAGCCCAGCTAAGTCTCAGGTAGAACAGCAGAACTGCCAAGCTGACCAACAGATAGGGAGCAATATTAAATAGTTCTTGTTTTAAAGCACCAAGTTTTGGGTAGTTTGTTACATAGCAAGAGATAACAGATCCACTGGTACATTTGGGAATGAAGTCTGGGCTCTTGGCCTCCATAGCAATTGGGAACCAACTAGATTCCTCTCCTTGGGCATGGCACTGAGTGCATCATGAGAGGGAAGGCACTGAAGTTCAGAGAGGTTAAGTGACCTGGTCACGATCACAGAGCCAGTATGTACTGGCAGCAGAATGCAGACTAGGCCTCCCTACTCTTTCATCAAGTGGCATCTTTAATCAGCACATTTGTGCTTCAGTAACTGAAGCTCCCCCAGAGACTGTTAATTTAACAAGTTTCTGGTCATGCTCCGAATCCCTTAGATGGTTTTCTTGACAAGATCCAGTGTCAGACCCCGTGACATGCCCTTTCCCACTCGAAGGATGATGAGAGCAACACTTAACCACAAGCCACAGCCAGGCCCACTGTGGTCAGAGACCAGGGCAAAGGCAACAAGCGGGTAGTAAAAGGCATGTGTGCAGAACATCCTGACACACAGGTTTAAAGGCACATAGGCTCTGAGCACAAACAGGGAGCTATCAGACCTCAATCTTAGTGCTAATTCTGACACTTAGCAGCTGCATCACCTTGGGCAAGTCACTGACCTTCTCGGGCTAATTGCGTGTCAATTGATTATTTAAAACCTGGAACATAAATTGTTTGAGGGCAGAACCATGGGGTGTCCAACTTTGTCTCTAGTTAGCACCTAATACAGCAGCTGCTGAATGCACATTTGCTGGTTGCATACATTGTAGCAGGATAGCTCACGGGGAACTTCTATTTCTTTTTTCTGATAGACCTAGAGAGACATCTTAAGCCAGAAAGGAGCCCCTGACATTCTTTTGGAAGAAACGTAAGTTGTTTCCCTATTCCAAGGAAGAACGGGACAGAACTTTGTTTCTGAGGTCCGAGCATCTTTGCCCCCAAAGCGAGTTCTTGGGCTTTTTGCATTCCCCTGAGCTGTTCCTGTTCAGTTGTTCTGAACACCTCTGACATGGTGGGTAGTTGTGGGAGGAGAATGGTCTCAGGAGTCTAGTGGGAAACATCAAGCGAAAAAATTAGTGCCAAGAAGACACCACCTCCTTCCAAGGGTCACCTCGGTGTGGATAGGAAGCTGGGCAAGTAAGACTTCGCTGCATTGAGTGATCAGCACTGGACAGATGGCCATGGCCAGTGGTTGTCCATGAGCAAATACTGCAGTGGGTTGAAGAAAAAATGGTTGGTAACTCTAGCAGTGGTTTGAAGAAAACCGTTTCCCATCCTTGGGAGACAGTATGGATTGAATTATGTCCCCCCAAATTCATATTTTGAAGTTGTAATCTCCAACACCTTAGACTGTGACCTTGGACATAATGGCATTGCTAGTGTAATTAGTTAGGACGAGGTCATGTTGGAGAAAGGTGGGCCCCCGAAGCCAACGGGCTTGGTGTCCTCATAAAAAGGGGGAATTTGGAGACGGACAAGCATACAGGAAGCCCACTAGGTGAAGATGAAGGTGGAGAGGAGGGTGATGCTTCCAGAAGCCAAGGGAACGCCAAAGCTTGTGAGCCAACCAGCGGGCGCCGGGGGAGAGGCCTGGGGCCGCTTCTCCCTCACAGCCCTCAGGAGCCGGCCCTGCTCACGACCAACGCCTTTGCTGTTGGACTTCTAGACTGCAGACAGTAATTTCTGTTATTTAAAGCACAAGTTGGTGGTATTTTGTTAGAACAATGCTAGCAAACTAGTACAGGAGGGGGAGTCTGAGAGACTCTTTTATTGGGGGGATGGATTGTCCTCGGTTCTAGAGTGATTTGGGGGTGGGTGACCAGGAGAGGGGAATCATAAAGAAAACAATCTGAGTTGTATCAATCTGTGTGTCAAGGCTCAAGTCAAGTTCAACTGGACGTGAGAAGTTAGGACTGTGGTACATAATCCTCCCCGGCTCTGCAAGCGTCATGATTCACGCAGCTTTTTCTCTTACTATCAAATGACAATAAGCAGTGAGTTGGGAGCAGTTACAAAAGTTAGAAAGACCCCTCCCCCTATTGTGCAGGGGAGGAGATGAAGGCCTAGGAGGGGGAATATTTAGGTGGGTGTCCCACATAGGGTTGGAGCTGGGACCAGAACCTGGGCGTCTTCAAATCCTGACATGCCTCACCTAGCAAACACCCAGAGCTGTGGCACTTGGGTGACATGCACAAGCCTTTCTGGACACAACTGTATATTCAGACATTCTCAGGAACGGAAGGTGCTGGAAAGTGGATACTTTCATGTTCACAAAGTACTCCGGGAGCCGGGGTAGTTAGGATGGTTTTTGAAGATGGAGTCTTTCTTACGGCAACGCGGACAAAGCCGGGCCGAAGGGCACCGAGGCCTGTTCGGCAGCCGACAAAGCCGCTGAGCTGCCAGAACGCTGATCGTCCCCCCCGTTCAACAGAGTCCCCCCCGTAGGGCAATGAAGTGCGGAGGTTTAGAAATCATTAAGAACTGGGGGGGGGGGGGCTGGAAAGAGGAGGACGAGGCCAGAGAGCAGGGTCCCAGTCCTGTTGGGGAGTCACGTGGCATGGAGGGCAAACCAGCAGAGGAACGCCACCTGAAACATCGTGTAAGTTAACGAGCAAAGATGATTCAGCGTTGGGACAAATCTTCATTAACGTAGCTAATGCTGCTTGGTGCTTTACGGTCGTTATCCATGGTGTGTTCATGTGCCAAAGAACTTTTCCAGTGATTCTCCACCAGCTAAAGATGCTCTGTGAGCTAGGGCGGCCAGGTACTGATGGTCTACAGCAGGGTGAGAGGAGGCACCCGTAATAATTATGCTGGGTCAGCGGGTGTAAGCAGCCTGTCCCAGGCAAACGGGTGTCTGGTCAGCCCACTGCAAGCCTCCAGAGGACATCATCATTCATTCGTTTGTTCCAAACCTGCCCCTCCCTGTCTACTTTATCTCCATCCATTTAATTGCTCAAATAAAAACACAGATCCCTCTCACTTCTCTTTCCCTCACTGACACTCCTCCCCCAATCCAATCCATCAGCAAATCCTGCCCACTCTGTGTGCACGTTCGTCCCCACTTGTCCATTTGCGTCCTTCCCTGTGATGTTACCCTAGTCTTAGGCATTATCACATCTCACCTGGACAGCAGCAAGAGCCTTCTAATCCATCTCCCCACTTCCACACTTGTTCTTCTCATAATCCATTATCCGAAAGCAACCAGAGTAATTTTTCAAACATGTAAATGAGATCACGGTTCTCCCCTGCTCAGAATCTAGCAGCTCTCTCTTATCCTGAGAATAAAAATGTTAAACTCCTTATCTTGGCTCCATGTCTTAATTCAATAAATATTTGTTAAAAGAATGAACACACAGAGTGGACAAGTATTTGCTGAGTATATTTTATGTGCCAGGCTCATGAAGGCACATCTTCTTACTGCTGTCTGACCCCTGTCACTGTTGGGATGGACCCTAATTCCTGGTGTTTATTTCCATGAGAAGGGAGCCCCATTAGTGTCCCTCCTGGCCCCTCCCTGCCCCTTTACTCCTAGGCAGTGGAGTGAGTTACATGGGAGGTAAACTGAGGAAGAATAAACCGGCATGCTTAGTTGAACCTCACTCCTCCTCTTCGTACTGGCTGGCACAGTATTTTGCTATCTTTCCCAAGGCCTGGCTCTTCTGCCCCTCTCCAGCACTGCCCATGACCAGGCGGGTCAGCCTGCCTCACCCAGAAACCAACTACCAAGTTGATTTGGCTCTCATGCCAAGCCCAGATATTCATATCAGTAATAAACATGGTATTTAGGCTTGCGTTTGCACCCTTTATTTCTCAATTTGTTCAAACTCTGGAAATAGGGGTATTATTTATTGGGTTCCCTCAAAAACCTCAAACATCTCATGAAAAATAGGGTCAACCAGATGCACAAAGCCTGGTTTGGAGCCACTAGCAACCCAAGGGTATAACAATCTGGGACTTGAGAAATGAAAGCTGTAATATTGCAGTTGCTGGCTGAGCAAGGATCATGTGGGACTCACAGCGAAAACTGAAGTACAAATTTAGCATCAGCATTTAGCCCAGAATGTCTTCAGGAATGAATCACAAAGGGAATACTGTCATTTGTGCAAAGAGACAGAGGGTTATAAGGGAAAAGGTGGCTAGAGATTCTCATTTATGTTTATGAAAACAGATGGCCTTTTCAAAAAACAGAAAGACAAAACAGAAGCATCATTTATTCCAGCAGCTAAGAGATTTTTCTACTGACACGTTATTAAAAAAAAAAATCCATCTTTTATGCTTTTTAACCCCCTAGAGAACTCATAAATAGCACTTCTTAAAATAAAAGCAATGTAAGTTACATAAGATTATTGTGGCTTGTTCCCCTTTCCCACCTCACGCTTCCTTCGTGGGTTCTTGGCCTACAGGTTTCCAAAAATCTTCAGAACCGCTGGGAGTGGCTTGCAAGAGGTGGCAAGGTGAAACCTAGTTCACGATGCTCTCGGGAGAGGTTTACCCATGCACACATCCCTATGTCTTGATGTCCTAGACACGCTTAGAGCAGGCGAAAGCATGGGTTGGAATTTCAACTCGGTTTCCTCACCATCTTGAATTTTTTAACTTTCATACATTCTTCCCTCAGTTTTCAGACACTGATTTGAAAAGGCTGGCATCCATGCTATGTGCAGGGCTGGGCCAGCTACATGTCCAGAGCCTCCCCACCCTACTCCAGCCTGCTGCTGGGTACCCCGGGGGGCCATGCTGCTGGGTACCCCGGGGGCCACTTTTAAACCTGTGTTCAACCAACTACCCCTGTTTGCCTATGTGTTCAGCCAATGGGAGCCCTGGCTGGAGGCTGAGGTCAGGAAGAGAATAAGGTTGGGGTGTTTATTCTCCTAATAACCTCCTTACTGGGCTGTGGGTGCTGTTCCTGTGTGAGGGGGCAGACATCTTTTCGGGCAGCCCTTTGCTAGAGTTACAGTACAGCGAAAGCCCCCTCAAGGTTCCAGGCCTGCTCCTCCCAGCCCCCACCCCATCGGGCCTGTGGGTGGTCAAAGCTCTCAGCTGCTGCTAGTCCCACGGGCTTCACCAACCTCCGTGGCTGCCGCTGATCCTGCCACACGTTAAGAATAGTGCTTTCACCAGTCTCCTTCCTTTCCCCACCTGAAATGCCATTGTTTCAGGCCAGGACTCCGCTTAAAACACTGTAGTTCTATGTCCATATCTATGTCTACCTTTCTTGGACTCCCAGTTGAGCTCTATTTCTTTCTTTCCTTTCCTCATGAAACTTCTTGAACACATCACCCAGAAGGTATGAGCTCAGATGGCCTTTCCAGACTGTCCAACCTGGTGTTTAGTACATATTTTCTGGAGGTCTGTTTGACAAAATATAGGAAAAATCTGTAAAAGTGTTGAATTCCAATAACCCAGAAATTATAATAGTTCTAAAAGGTATCCCAAGAGTTTATATAAAGACGTTTCTGAGGGTGATATTAAAAATATTTAATGACTGGTAATAGGTGTCCACTGGTTGAAACAGGTCAGGCTGTATCGGTACCAACTGGCTGAATATCAGTGTTGGATACTTATTGCAATATTAAATAGAAGAATGAAAAAAGTAGGAAATAACCTAAATATGCAACAACAGTCGGAATGTAAATGAACTCTGGTATTTCATATAATGACATACTATGCAGCCTTACAAAATGTTTTTTTCTATGGATGGATATTCCCTGGCATGTAAAGTTGTATATTATATATTGTTAAATTTAAAAAGCTGATCATAAAATTCAATTTAGAGTATTGTCCTATTTTTTAGAAATTGAAAAAAGGTGTGTGTGTGTGTGTGTGTGTGTGTGTGTGTGTGTTTACAGATCAGAGAAAGCATTTATTTTAATGTGGCAGAGTAATAGATACCTTTTATTCTCTTCCATTGGCTTATCTGTAGTTTCTAAATTTTCTAGAATGAATAAGCATACTTTTTAAAATGAGAAGATACGACAATCGTAGGGAAAATGCAGTGACTCAGACTCCCTCCCCGGGTCTGCTGACACAACGCGCACCTGTTAGTGACGGTGACTTGCTGGCAGCCCTTCTGCCGTTCGCTTCGGGGCCGCCTGCCACATTCTGCCTACAGAGGGGGACGGGCGTCTCCGGGAGGGGGCTCTGGGCGGGGGGCTCGGGGCTGGGGGCTCTTCAGGGTGAACTCCCGGGCGCCATGTTGTTGCTGCCCTGCTCCTGGAATGTGTTTAAGTTGCCCATGACTCCTCGGCCTTCCTTCAGTCTGCCCGGATCCAGTGCAAACATCCCTGGCCTCAGTAGTTTGCAATGCGATAAATAAATTTACAAAAGAGTCACCCAGCCCACTTTTAGAGATGTGGTATTTAGGTGTGTTCCCAAGGTTCTGGTTAGGGGTCCCTTACTACAAACTGCTCAGTGTACTGCCCATAGGATCCACTGGTGACTACTGGTCTCCTTTGAGGTGACTGCCATTTCGGCAGTGAGATGCAGACCCTTAGGCCCTCCAGGGGTCGTATTCTCTAGACCACCCACTCCAGCTCTGCACGGACGCTGCACCAGAAAAAAGGGGTGGCCCAAACCAAGGCCGTTGCCCGAATCTCTGACAGCCATTGTCAGATGTTCTCTCTCCTGCACACTTAATATACTCCTAGTGGAAAGCCTACAAGTTATTAATAACTATATAGCCTGTCAATCAACGCTATCTTCTCAGAGAAATTTTCCAAGTCAGTCATATTAAAAACCCAATTAAAAATATTTAAAAGGCATTGTTTCTTAGCAGTACTTTTAATCGTTTGACACCTAAGTATTTACTCCTTCATTTTCACTCTGCTTCTTTCTCCGAAGGATTCAGAGAAACTAATTAACCAATCTGAAGCTGCATGCCTCTTCGCATGTATGTGAAGACAAGTTCCTATACGTGCACGAAGCTGTAGGATTTAGTATATAGTAGTACATACTATGCAACGTTTATTTAGTAACAAGAATATAGTGTTTAGTACATGTTAATACAGTTACTTTCATTTTATTCAGCCAGGCAGGGAGGGCATGGACCAAAGCACGCTGCTAGCATCAGTCTTCCAGAATAGAGAAAGAAGCGGGGATCTGCTGAGTGAGGTTCCTTTGGTTTCCTGCTTGAGAGGTTCCACTGTCATCACCTTCAGCTTTGACCCTGTGATGGCCTTTGCCACAGGATTCTCCGCTCTGGTTCTCACTCCTTTTCCACTAACTGCCATAGCCCTGCCAGACTCATTGTCATAATGTGCAGACATGATCAAGCCACCCACCAGCTCCAACCCTCAGATGACTGCCCATAGCCTAGAAGAGCTGTTCTTAATTAACTGCTTTACTCTGTGTGTGTGTGTGTGTGTGTATATATATATATATATATATATATATATATATATATAGGCACCCAATACATAAATAGATAAAAGAAGAATTTCTCTAATTAAAGCAAGGGTGAGGGGTTGCAGCCCACTTGGGCTTCCACAGTTTCTAGATCTAGCAGAACCATTATGTTATACATAATTACTTTTGTGCTGAGCTCCTCTACCAGATCCCATCCCTTCCCTCTCCTCCCCTCCCCTTCCCTCCCTTCCCTTTCCCTTCTGTCCCTTTCCCTCCCCTCCCTCCCCTTCCCTTCCCCTCCCTTCCCTTCCCAGGTTCACTGAGTACCTGTAGGTATTGCTGTAGGCTCAGGGCATTGAACAGAAAAAACCTCTGCTTCAGAGCATTAGAGTCTAGTGTGAAAGTCAGACAACAAACAAATGCATGATGTGTTAGGTGACAATAAATGTTATGGAGGAAAACAGGGAAATCGGAAGAAAGAGAGTGATGGGAGTGGTGTGTTTCATACAGTTAGGTCATGGAAAGGCTTGCTGATAAGGTAACATTGGGCAGAGACCTGAAGGAAGCAAGGCAGCACACCCTCCAGATACCTGGGAAGATTAACCTTTCAGCCAGGGAAAGGAGCTGTGGTAGAGGAATGAACACCTGGCATGTTTGCAGGGTAGCAAGGGGGCCAGTGTGGCAGGCAATTAGAAAGACCTGCTGATGGATGAGCCATTTCCCTCAGGTAGCCACTAATCCTTTATATGTGCCTGTTCATGGACCCTGATACTTTCATAGAAACAACAGACGTGCATGTATCTGGATGGGGTGAAGGGGTTAGAAGAAGGTAGGAGAGGAAATCAAATGAAATAATGTATCTTGTTTTCAAAGGTCAGCTGGGCTGCCTTTGTTTACACAACTCCATATCATTCTTACTTAGTCAGGCTAGTTAGCATAAGGAAGTCGATGCCTTTGGCAACCTGTATCTGAGAGGATGTTCTAATATTAATAACAATGATGATGAAGAGGATCTAATACACCTTGTGCATTTTAGAAGGAGGTATCCTATGTATCACGTCACTGCCCCTTTTGGCCAAGCACCTCACAACATTTGCAAGTATTGCTGGCTTTAGCCCTTTAAGGAAGACCTCTATTTATTTATTTTTTTTTATTTATTTTTTCGTAAAACTTCTATTTAAATAGCAGATCAAATTGTCTTAGATCAGAGGTGTGCATCTGTAGTAAATGATTTGTATAAATAAAGTTTGATTGGCACACACCCATCTATTCGCATATTGTCATTGGCTGTTTTTGTGCTACAAGCCTAGTTGAGTAATTGCAACAGAGATTGGGCAAAGTAAAAAATCCTTACCACCTAGACCTTTACAGAAAGATTTGCCAATCCTTGTATTGGAAAAGCAAATTAGAGGTCTCCAAAACTAGGTGGTCAGGGCAATGCATTGAAATTTGGGGAGAAAATACCTGAATCAAGCTCATTCTCTTTCTCATCTTAAGAGAGGAAGCATTAAATTTTCCTAATGATAGGATAGGGAGGGGAGAAAGGGGAGGGGGTGGGAGAGGAGGGAGGGGAAGCTAAATATAAGGTGATGGAAAGAGAAGTCACATTAGGTGGTGAACTTATTATACAACAAGTTGACAATGCACTGTAGAATTGTATGCCTGAAACCTATGTAATCCTTGCTAACAGAGGTCACCCCAATAAGTCTAACAATAAAAGTGAACTTAAAAAAATACATAAATTTTCCTAATGGACTAGGAGTGAATCATGAATATGATTTATAAATAAAGATGAAAATGTTGAGGATGTGTAGTCAAAAAACATTTACTGTTAGGGACAGGTGGTGGAAAAAGTTCGAAGTCCAGGCAGGTGATGCAATAAAGGGATTGACATTGTAGGTTCTCAAAATGGTTTGAAATGACAAGAGTTAACATTTACTGAATCTCTGTTTCAAGAGTGGTGCTAAGGGCTTTATATGCATTACCTTATTTAATTCACACAACTCTCCCATGAGTTCAGTATTAGAATCCTATTCCCTTTTACAGAAGAAGAAATTGAGGATTACAGAGATCAAGTGTCTCCCCCATGGGCACACAGTGAGCAAATGGTAGCTTTGGTAGCTGAATCAGGATCTCTCTGACTTTAAAGGCTAAGGTCTGAGCTTGGGAAAGGCTCTGCAGGTTCTATGGTGCCATATGGTGTAAATATGTTTAGGTACAGGCTTATCATGAACCAAGGAAAAGGGGAAAAGGAAAACACTGATTTTGCTTTTCAAGCTATGTTAACATGGTTCTAAAAATGCATTTTGACAAAAAAAACCAAACAAGAAGTAGGGGGTGGTTACCAGAACTTTTCATATATTTATGACTGCACCCTATACTCATAACTGAGTGTGGAGCTTCTATAGCTACCATAGTGGGAATGTGGCCATGAGATAGACAAAACTTGGAATCAGACCTGGGTTTTCTCACAGGAACCTCATGGCACATACAAACTATCCTAAAGATTGAAGAAGCATAATGGTGCAGTGTCTAGAACACAGTTGAGCAATCCAGGCAGAACTGGATTTGGCTCTAATATGAACGAGCAGTGTTGCCTTGGCCAGGTCCTTAAATCTCTCTAAGTATCAGATTGCTTACCTTTCAAGTGACAAATATAGCATGCTTCATGAGTTTGCAGGCTTGTAGGAATACTTAATAAATAGAAATTGTGATGTTTAGTCATGGCTATGGTTCATTTTATTTTTGTTTTCAGTAATTTCTGTTGTCTTAACATTTTTGTAACAATGCAATTAAAAATAAACAAGACTAATAGACAATCTAATAGGCTTATAACTATTAAAGAAATTGAATCAATAATGAATAACTTTCCAATACAAAAAGCACCAGGCCCAGATTGATCTACTGGTAAAATGAACCAAACATTTAAGGAAGAAATTAAACCAATTCCTACAATTTCTGCCAGAATATAGTAGTATAAGGAATACTTCCTAACTCTTGATTTGAGGCAAGAATACCAAAACCATACAAAGACATTAGAAAAAATAAAAATTACAGTTCATTTTCTTTCATGAACATAAATGTAAAACTCCTCAACAAAATATCAGCAAATCAAATCTAACGATGTACAAAAAGAATTATACACCATGATCAAGTGGCATTAATTCTAGGTATGCAAGATTGGTTAAGCATTCGAAAATCAATTACATAAATTTATCACATCAACAGGATAAAGAAGAAAAAATCACATGACCACACAATAGATACAGAAAAACATTTGACAATATCTAATACCTTATTCATGATAAAAACTCTTAGCAAACTAGGAACAGAGGGGAGCTTTCTCAACTTGATAAAGAACATCTACAAAAATCTTGCAGCCAACGTTATACCTAATGATGAGAAACTCAAAGCTTTCCTGTTAAGATCAGGAGCAAGGCAAGGACTTCCCCACTTGTCCCTGCTTTTTAATATCATATTGGAAACCCTAGCTAATTCAATAGGACAAGAAAAGGAAATTAAAAATACACAAATTGGGAAGGGAGAAATAAAATAATCTTTGCAGATTACTCGATTGTTATGTAGAAAATCCAAAAGGACTGACACACACACACAAAATACCCTGAAACTAGTAAGTGATTATAGAAAGGTTTCAGGATACATGGTTAGTATAGGCAAGTCACTTTTTTGTTACTAGTAACAAAAAAATGAAATTTGAAATTAAAAACACACTACCATTTATATCTGCACCTTCAAAAATGAAATACTTAGGAATAAATCTAACAAAACATGTATAGAAAATCTATATTAAAAAAAAAAAAACTACAAACCTCTGCTGAGATATCATAGTAAGTAAGTGGAAAGACATTCCATAGTCGTGGATCGAAAGACTCAGTATTGTCAAGTTGTCAGTTCTTCCCAACTTGATCTATAGATTTAATGCAACCCCAGTCAAAATACCAGCAAGTTATTTTGTGGATATAGGCAAACTGATTCTGAAGTTTATATGAGGAGGAAAAGCTGCAGAATAGCCAACTCAATACTGAAAAGGAGAAACAAAGCCAGAGGACTGACACTGCCTGACTTCAAGAATTACTCTAAAGCTGGAGTTAGCAAATACAGTGTGGTATTGGTGGAGGCATAGAAAACAGAGTAGAGCAACATAACAGAATGGAGAGCCCACAAATAGCTTCTTGAACTCTGATAAAGGAAAAAAGGCAATATGGTGCCTTTTCACAAATGGTGCTGGAACAACTGGACATCCACATGCAGAAAAAAATGTATCCAGACTTCACACTTTTCACAAAAATTAACTCAAAATGACCTAAACATAAAATGCAAAAGTAAAAAAACTCATACAAGCCAACACAGGAGGAAATCTTTGTGACCTTAGGTAGGGTGAGGACTTTTTAGAGACAACACCAAAGTCAGGACCCATGCAAGAAATAAAGGATAAATTGGACTTCATTAAAATTAAAAACTTCTGCTCTGTGAAATGCAACGTCAATGAGAAAGACAAGATACACAAAGGGAGAAAACTCTTGCAAAAGACACATCTGATAAAGGACTGTTATTCAAATCATACAAAGAATTTTAAAAATTCAACCATAAGAAAATGAGCAACCCAATTAACAAATGGGCAAAAGACCTGAACACACAGCTCACCAAAGAAAAGATACAGATGGCAAGTCAACATACGAAAAGATGTTCAACACCCTCTGTCATGAGGAAGTTGCAAATTAGAACAACAGTGAGATCCCCCAACACACCTATTAGATTGGCTAATACTGAGAACACTGAGAACTCCAAAGGCTGTTGAGGACGTGGGACAACAGAAACTCCATTGCCGATGGGAATACAAAGTACAGCCACTTTGCAAGACAGTTCGGCAGCTTCTTACAAAACCAAACCTATTCTTACCATATGACCCAGTACCTGTGCTCCTTGCTGCTTATTTGAGTGAACTGAAAACTCGTGCCCACACAAAAGCCTGCACACAGGTGTTTATGGCAGCTTTAATCATAATGGCCCAAACCTGGAAGCAACCAAAATGTTCTTCAGTAGGCAAATGGATAACACAACTGTGGTAATCCAGACAACAGAATAGTATTCAGTGCTAAAAGGGATGAGCTATCGAGCCGCGAAAGACGTGAAGGAAACTTAAATGCATCTTACTGAGTGAAAGCAGCCCATCTGAAAAGAACTTATTGTACGATTCCCAGTGTATGCCATTCTGAAAAAGGCGTCACAATGGAGACAGTCACAAGATCTGCGGTTGCCAGGGGTTAGGGAGAAGGGCGTGATGAATAGGAAGAGCACTGAGGATCTTTAGGACACTGAAACTCCTCTCTGGGATACTGTAATAATGGATGCACGTCATTATACATTTGTCTAAACTCACAGGATGTACAACACTAAGAGTGAACCCTGATGTAAACTATGAACTTTGGGGGATAATGACATCATATCGTTCCATGGATTGATTTTGGGGAAGTTGGTGCGTGTGGAGGGGCAGGAAGGATATGTGAACTCCCTATACTTTCCATTCCGTTTTGCTATGACCCTTAAACTGCTCTAAAATATAATGTGTATTCATTGAAAAACAAGGAGAAAGGAGAGGAAGGGAGCAGGGAAGGAGGGAGGAAGGGGGGAGGGAGGAAGGGAGGGAGGAAGGAAGACTTCACACCTCACATTCCGTAAAGTGGCTATTATCAAAACCAGAAAGTGACAGATGGTGGCAAGGACGTGGAGAAATTGGAACCCCTTGTGCATTGCTGGTGGGAATGTTAAATGATGAAGCTGCTGTGGAATTCCTCAAAAAATTAAAAATAGAACTACCATGTGAACCAGCAATTTTTACTTCTGGGTTTATACCCAAAAGAATCGAAAGCAGGTACTTGAACAGAGGCTGGTACACCCATGCTTACAGTCGTATTATTCGCCACAGCCCCCAAATGGAAACAACCCAAGTGTCTAACAACAGATGAATGGAGAAACAAAATGCGGTATATAACATACGATGGAATTATTATTCAGCCTTAAAAAGGAAGGGAATTCAGACACATGCTACACAACGGATGGACCTTGAAGACGTTAAGCTAAATGATAGAAGTCAGTCGCAACAGGACAAACACCATATGATTCCACTTATGTGAGGTACCTGGACAACTCAAATTCATACAGACAGAAAGTGGAATGGCGGCTGCCAGAGGTGGGGGTAGGGCAGAAAGCAGAGTTACTGGTTAACGAGTATAGAGGTTTGGCTGGAAGATGAAAAGAGTTCTGTAGATGCATGGTACTGATGGATGCACTGCAATGTAAATGTATTTAACCTCACCAAACTGTACACTTAAAAATGGTTAAACGGGTGAATTTTATCCTATGTATATTTTACCACAATTTAAAAATATTTAAAAAAAACAAGGCCTTTAATGTTCCCTCCTAAGGTACAAATGACAGATACAGCTTGTGCTTATACTCTGGTCAAACCAATCTATAAGTTTTATTAAAATTAAAAACTTTTAAAATACATTAACAAATTATATAGACTCCTTTACTTCTTGGCCCATGACTTGAAAAGTGACAGAATAGAAGGTTATGGCCTCATAGCTGAGGCAGTGCCCAATAGGTTGACTGAGTCTAGTTAAAGCAAACGGCCAGCCCATTTTCATATTGCATCACCAGCAACGGGCTTGGTGCCACCTGACTCCTGGTGCCAGAAGGAGATAATCAATGTGGAATTTTCCACAGAAAGCCTATTCACCACGAGTACTGGCACACACTGTTTGATTTTTACGTTTGGACCATATGAAAGTAAAGGATGATATACCATTGCCCAAGGTTTGGGGTGGAATTCTCCATGCCCACGACCACACTCTTTATCCCGATGGAATAATAAAACTTAGCAATCCTTAGAAAACATACATTGGCTTAGAAAAAATAAAAACAAAACAAAACAAAACAGAACAGAACATTAACACTGCAGAGAACCTTTTGGTTTTAGAAAATTCTCCAGATATAGTTTCACACAATCTCCAGAAGCAGCTGCCGACGAGATAATACTCATAACAACGATGGTGATGGTGAGAACAATGCATTACCAGGTTCGAGTGCCTTTTCCGTGCAAGGGACTGGAGGTGGTACTTTACATGTGTAAAATATTTACTTTCATTGTCCCAATCCCTTTCCAAACCAACACTTCTTTTTGTTTTTTAATTAAAATTCTTTTGGGTGACAGTGGTTAGTAAAATTATATAGGTTTATCTCACCTTTATTTTTTTTTTGCTTTTTGGTATGTGGGTAGCTCCCTGACTGGGAATCGAACCCAGGCCGCAGCGCTGACAGCGCCAGCACAGAAGCCTTAAGCCACTGCACCATCAGGGAACTCCCTATCTCACCTTTATAGATGAAGAAACTAAGGCTCAGAGAAATGAGGTAATATAACCAAAGGAAAGGGGCAAAGCCAGGATTCAAATCTAGATCTCTCCAACTGCAAAAGCTATATTCTTTCCTCTAGCCCACATTGCCTTCACTGATACTTCCTCATCTTGGGTGAGTCCTAGCGTCCGGCCAGGACTCATGCTGGCTGTTGGCTAAGGAGTGAGTACCTCGGTTCCTAGGTTGGCAGGTGTGACTCGGCGTGGAGCCCGGGGTAGCAGAAAGGAGACAGAATCCTGGGGGTTGCCCTGAGCACCACTTCCATGTTTTGGAGCCATCTATGCATCTATTTTTCAAGCAATGGGCATCCCTCCACTGTAGAGGAGGCTTCACGTACTTTATCTCTCATCCTTACAGCAGCTCCTTAGAGCCGGGGCATCACCCTCACTTCACAACGAGGCTCAGACAGTGGCGCGCTCTCCTCTCCGCACTATGTTAGCGGGTGGCAGGAACCCGAAGCCAGTCTACACGACAGAAAAACAGCGGGTCCTGAGACTATAAATAAGCATACTATCCACGAGGCAGGCAATCGGAGAAAATTAAATACTTGAGTGTGGTGTGAGACAATGATGGTAGAGACCCTCACCATCTCATATTTTCTAAAAAAAAAAACCACCAAAACAGACTAAGGTGCTAGAACTACGCAAATAAACAGCACGGGCCATTGTTCTTGGAACAACCTACCTTGAATCTACACTTGAATGCAGTGAGCTCATTGGTTCACCCGTATCTGATGTCTATTATTAAGCACACAGCTCTAATTTATTGCATCTGAAATAGTCCCTCAGAGCCTGAGTCTCTGGCCACTGGCTTTGGTGAAAGATTCTCTTTGACCATGTGTTTACATCACAGGTGACATTACGGGAGAGATTTTGTTAAATAAACTCTCACAGGACAGCCGTGCATTTATATGAAATCTTTAGACACGTTTCTTAGGTCCATGGCCACCACCCCTTTGCAGCCTTCCCCCTACTTCTTATTTCAGATGTTAAACTTTTACACACACAGCTCTAATGATCTGATAATGTGTTTGGGTTAATGTACCTTGGCTCTTGAACTCCAGGGCAATGGCCTGAGCCCCATCTATTAATTCGACTATGAGAGGGGGTTCAAGATAGAGTAGTTACAATAATCCCTTCTACTGGGAATGAAGGGAAAATTACAAGGCTAAGAATAGCTGCCCACATAAATAAAACCCAGCTTCTCCTGTGTGTCAGGAAGACCAGGCCGCTCCGTGGGCCTGCCGCCCGCTCACGCGCATACGCAGCTCCTGCCTGGCCTGAGAAGGGGACCTTAATAATTAATGTTGAAACTGCTCAGCCAGAAAGTGCTTCCTAAATAACCTTCTGTCAATAGTGGTTTGAATTAAGACCAAGTTCTAAATGCAATAGTTTTCAATTGATTGGCTTTGAGCACTTCTCTCCTCCTTGCATCTGCCTCCTTAGGCCTGGCCCTGGTGAGACGCCACCCAGTTTGTGATGGGCTGAACTGTGTCACCACAAAATTCACGTTTCATGTCTAACTTGCAGTACCTCAGAAGGTGACTGTATTTGGAGATAGGGTCTTTAGGAAGGTAATAAGGTATAATGAGGTAACATGAGTGGGCCCTAGTATAATGTAACTGGTATCCTTGCAGGAAGAGCAGACTGGGACACAGACACACACATATGCAGAAGGAAGACACTGGAAGAAGATGGACATCTACAACTCAAGGAGAGGTGCCCTCAGAAGAAACCAACCCTGCTGACTCCTTGACTGAAGACTTCCAGCTTCCAGAACTGGAGGGAAATTATGTCCTGTTGTTCAAGCCACCCAGTCCATGGTACTTGGTTATGGCAGCCCTAGCAAACAATTTTACTCATCTGCAAAGAGAGTGTTTCCATCTAGATTGGGAGGGATGAGACTGTTCTTTAGCATTGCCTGCACACCAAACTCTTACCCAGGAGACCTCATTTAATCCACACAACTGCTGGGGACACTCATCCTTCCCTAACAGTGAGCTTTCTTTACAGACGGTCTCCGTGCACTTGCTTTTTCAATAGTTGCATATTTTTGAATCAATTATAAGTGAACTGTGAATCTCACTTGTTGTGAGAAGTTAGGGAAACAATGAACCGAAGACTAAGAATTGAAAAGAGAAGTGGTGAGCCCAGGTCCAGGAAGCTGAGAATCTAGTTAAGGCCGCGCAATTTCTCCCCCAGAAGAGTCCCTGCCCACAAACCCCGAATGCTGACTTCCTTTTCTTGCACTAATAAACACCGTGAGACTCCTGCACAGACCTGTGGGGAATCGTGGCCCCAGCTGATACCCCCCTCAGTAGAAGGTTTCAGTGAAGTCCTGGGAGAGATGAGGCGTAAAGAAGGAAGAAGAAAGGTGGGAGGAGGAAAGAGGACACAGGAGGAGAGAGAGAGGAGGCCAGCAGTGGGGAGGAGGGAATGGAGTGGCAGAAGGAAGGGGCAAAGAAAGAGCAAGACGGGAGTGAGCATGAGAAACAGGCAGAGGGAGGAGCCAGGAGGGAGGGGAGCAGCGTCAGCGCAGGCAGGAAGCAGCCGGGCTGGGCTCTGCCCGGGGCTGGGGGGCGCGAGGCGGGCGCGGACGGACAAGGCAGCCGGACGCCGCAGCCCTCCGCTCCGAGAGGCGCTCGGTGCGTGGAGGCCCCGCTGCGGGGACATTTTAGCACGTGTGTTCCCTGCAAGCACGCAAAATAAATATTCACACAGCTCACTGGAATGGGGAAGGAAGGGATATCCTAAAGCGTTCCTAGTGCTCGTGGAAATTGTTAGGATGAAATCCACAGGTATTAAAGTAGATGTAATTGGGAGTAATTGCTTAGGTGGGACTTCTTTCTTACTGTTTTAGGGAATATAAAAATACATGTAAGGGCTTTCGAATAGTTCCTCCTGATACTGTCCCCTTGAATCCTCTTGCTTCTTTCTCAGACATTCAAGGGGACGGAAGCAGTGGATGCATACAGTGAATCTCAGCGGAGCATAAGCGAGTCACCGAAAGCATTGCTTTATATGAATGTAAATATGAATATATTATAGACTAGAATGTAACATTTTATATATTCAGAATTTATCTTGGCCAAGTTACTTTCACTATTAGTCTCAATTTCCAAAACTGTAAAAAGACTCCATTAAGAACAACCCAGAAGTGATGTAACACATGTAAACCCCTAGCATTTAGTAGGTGCTTAAAAAATACTGGGTTCCTTCCCTCCTACCATTGGCAGTTAGCCTTCCTCTGAATCCCCACAGTGCTCTCCTTTTCCACCATCTCACAAATATTTTCTCATAATGATATGTCTATAGTTCTGAATTTTGGGAAGCAGAGTGTGTGTTTCCTAAGAGCAGGGACCATACCCTCTTCCTTTCTGACCCTCAGGCCTTAGCACCACGCTGGAACAGAGTAGGTGCTCATTAAACAATGCCAAATGAATCGGTCAAACATTTCTTTTTCAAACACTCCTGTGATGCCCTGTGACAGCTCCTGCAATATTAATTAGCTCTCCTCTCCCTCCTAGAATGAGAGCCCCTGGAAGTCTGAAGTTAGGTCTTACCCATCTTTTTATACCATGGGTAAATAATGCCTGTATAAGAAGTTGTAGGGCCTCAATAAATATTTGCAAAATGGATTTTACTTTGATTTGAAATAGAACCAAAGTTAATATTGACTGGGTTTCATCGTTGGCATGAATAATAGAAGAGAAAGGCCTAAGAGTGTAACATCAGAAATTGCTCAGTCCTGCTGGCTTTGCCAAGTCCAGACTTGTCTAGGCAGACTCAATTGATGGGCTGATTCCCTGGTGGCAGATCACAGGGCACTGTGGCATCTCCAGGCCGCTGGAGGTCAGAGGAAATGCTTCAAGGACCAGTGGGTCACTTACTGTAATGGAGTACAGATTCCCCAAACCTAGCAGGGTTTAAGAGGGAGATGATTTCCAGTCAACTGAAATGGCGCCCCCTCTGGGCAGCAGACAGCATTGACCTCACCATGGTCAGTACTCCCTCTGCAGCTGGAGAGAAAACACCCTGTAATATCACCAGGGCATCTAAAAGGTGGTCGTGTGTAAAGTGCTTAGCACAGGCCTTGCGCACAGGAGGTGCCTCCTTTTGACAACCCTCGTTCTTCTCCCTCTCCTTGTCCTCTTTGGAAGGCAGAGCCCAGTCTTACTTTTCTTTAATGGGCTCAAGGACCTCATACAGAGCCTGGCAAAGGGTATGAGCTCAGTATCTATTTTTAGAATGAGTGAATGAGTGTCAGACTTCATACAGTGCCCCCCTCAGTCCTTCCCACCAAGCATCCCGAAGACCCTACTCCAGACTGCCCCTCCAAACCAAAACTCAGCCTCTGGGAGAATAAATATGGAAGGAATCACATAGAAATGTAAATAATTTGAACAGGTGGTGCAATCCTAGGAGCATTTTTTTTTCACATTGCAAAGCAGGTTTAATTATAATTACAGTTTAAAAAAAGATTTCAGTGCCGAGTTTGCATCAGAGTGTCTCAGGCATAAAAGAGAGTGTTGGCGAATAATCCGGAGGAGAGGGTTATTTTCTTTTATAGGGACAGAGTGGCGACAACGCTCCTCAGCCATCAGCCCCAAGTCCCTTGCTTGTGACTCTTTCTGAACAAGGTCAGAGGTCGAAGATACTGCAGAAGGGGCGGCACAAGCTGCCACCGATCTGCTCACTCGCCTCACACCTGCCAGTTCTCAGGACTGCGCCTGAGCAGGGACAGGGCTGGGTGCCAGGGACAGCGAGATTCCCTACCTGCCTCCCTGCGACAAACACCAGTGCCACCACTTCCTTTGGGGATGTGAGGAGTGAGGAAAAGGCCCCAGGATGATGGGCCCCGCTTCCCCGAGCAGCCTTCCTCCACCATCATTTTACAGATGGGACGCCCGGTCCCCCGAGGGCTGACACCTGTGGAGGGGCAGGGTAGACAGGGCCCCGGTTTCTGAGAGGAAACACTGAGGCTCCTTCCCTGTGCAATGCCGGCGCCCCTCAGGACAGCTTGGACTTCAGAGGTTTAAGGCGGTGGGATCTTTTCTGGATTTAGGCCCTTGTGTCCTTCTTCCCCGAGGTCCGAGGGTGCTGTCTGGTGTGGTGCACGAAGCGCCGGGCTGAGAATCAGGCCACAGGGGTTAGAGAACCGGCTGGCCCTGCCCCGTCTTGGGGTGTGAGGCTGGTCAAGTCGCTGTCTCCTTCTCAGTTTCTTCTTCTGTGAGTGAAAGGTGGGGCTGGGTGGCTTCTGTGTGAAGTTCTCCACGTGTTGTGTATCTGATCCAGCAAGTGTCCATCAGCACCAAGCAGTGGGCCCTGTGCACGGCACAGTGCCAGGGACAGTTACCTGATTCGTTCTCACAGAAGCCCTAAGAGGTGGCTCTCCTCTCCCTACCTTACAGGGAAATGAAAGCTCACAGTTGTCAGGGGGTTGTCAACCTGTGAAGGTCACATGGCTGGAAAACGGAAACTCAGGTGGGTTTCAGGGGAGGTATGAGCATGGGCGCACTTGGAGCATAGGGGCAGCCAGGCTGGCGAGGTGTCCAGATGGGGACACGATTAGGGGACAGCGGGAAGCATGCCACAGGCCCGAGCTGAGAGACGGCACAGAGCTGAGCCCGACAGGCCTGGCCTGGAGTCCCGGCCATGCTGCTCCTGAGCTGTGTGGTGCATGCTGAAATCACTGCCTGTCTCTCGAGCCTCAGTTTTCCTCATATTTAAAATAGGGATAACGACCACCCCTCAGCCTATCTCCTAGGCCTCTTGAGAAGATCAATTGAGAAAATAGGTCTGAAAGCTGCTGCTTAAAATTCTCCAAAGCCTGAGCCTCACCACTTAAGAGTTCTGTGGCCCCCTGAGCCTCAGTTTCTATGAAAGAAGAATCCTCGCCCCTGCCTCCCAGGGTTGTTGTGGGGGGTAGTGCTGAGATCTGTGTGCAGGTCAGGAATTGTTCTCCATGTTTCCTGAGGGCTGTTTCCAGGCAGATGGTTTCTCTTCCCAAAAGGGCTCCGGTCACACCTGTTCTCAGGTTTCTGGCTCAGCAAACAGAAGTCTCTACAGGCTGGAAGCCTCATTCTTCTCTTCCCCTGGGGACCTGGGGATTTGTCTCTCCGCTGTGACAGGCCTGACCCACAGACTGGCTTACCCACATTTCTAGAACCTTCTAACCAGTCTCATGGAAACAGCCTCGTGTCAGCAGCCTCAGTCCCGGGAATGAACACACAGGGCCAGGTTATGGGTGTATGGGGCATATGCAACAGATGCCATGTGCAAGGGTGATGGGTTTTCAGCAAAAAGCAAAGAGGCTCTGAGTCCTCAACGCTCCATGGCAACCGCAGGCCCTTTTCCCAGTGTGTTTGTCCTGTGCCGACGAGAACACGACGCTGGCACGGGTCCCTCTCAGAGGCAAAGGTGTCCCTGAAGACGGGCTGGGGTTTGTTTCCTCACAAAACATCACACCCAGTTGGGTCTCTGAGAGGAAAGAGAGGGATGCCAGGAGTGGAAGGAGGCCGGCGGAGCTCTCGGCCCCAGCCTTCCTCAGACTCTCCTGGGGAGATGTAATGACCCCTGCCCAGGCAGACCCCAGGCGGAAGCATGTTTCCAAATGCCTCACAGAACCTTCTGCTCAAGAGGTGCCATTTCCTGACCCCTCATCCTTGCAGGCACATCACCATGGGAGCATTCGTCCTGGGATCGGGCTCGAACCAGGTTCATTTGACCCCAGAGCCCAGGTTCAAAACCACCATACCGCCAGCCTCCTAGGGATCCATCCAGAATCCAGGTTCAACACTCCTTCCACCTTCATAGCAAACTATTCCCATGTAGTCCCTGCCGCTTCCCGCAGCCTCCTGTGATTTCATTTTCCCAAGTGGCATTTTGTTTTGATGTTCAGGGCACAAAGGGCCAATAGCTTCCCCCAAGCTATTTCTCCTCAAAGCAGTGAAATAGCTTAGCAATTTGGGAGACATTTAAAATGCATTGTTTTGCTGGGGGACTCCTCCTTTCTTTCTTTTCTTCTAAAACCTAGCACAGCATGTAGCAGGCTTCCATCAGGATTCCCCCACCCCCAGTCTTGTTAGGCATCAGGCCAGAGCCCTTCCCCTTGCACTTGCTCTGTGTGGAGGGACGGGGGACTGCCATGCTGCAGGTTGTGCAGGTCATTAGGAGCACAGACTCGGGCTCCCAGAGGCCCACGTCCAAACCTGGGCTGTGCCACGACCCTGCTGTGGGGACCTTGGCCAGGCACTGAACCTGAGTGTCCTCCTCCAGAAAATGGAATCACCCCCAACCTCCCCAGTTCATAGGCATTCAGGAGGATTAATGTAGGAGGGTGACTGCAAAAGGCCCCCCCCGCCGCTTATTAAAAAACCAACCAACCAACCAACAATAGATGCTATTATTCAATGCTGAAGACAAATATTATTTAAGGGCTGCCCTAATCTTCGGCTTCTGCCAGGCCAGGTTCTTCGGTGTAGAGGGACTACTCCGTGAGCAGTGGGACTGGACTGGGTGTTCTAAAACTCTTCTCTCCAGATGGCTTGGCCTCTAAAACACAATCCGCCAGGACCAGGCTCAGGAAACAGAAAATGTAGGAAGTGCTGATGTCCAAGGCCCATCGTCAGCAGTGCTGGCCGCACCGGCCAGGTTGGACCAGGCTGAGATGTTTGCTAAAGCTTCCAGATGGTTCCAGAGAGCAGCCAGGGCTGAGAACCTCTGCTTATTTCTTCCTTTCCCTCTTCCCTTCTCCAAGTCTTGGTTTGCTCCCCTCTCAGATGGGTGATGTTATGGGAGTAGACGCTCTCCAGACTGACCTGAGTGATACATGTGCACCCAGTAAAGTAGGGTGAGTTGGTGGGAACAGGCCGGCCTGTCTCAGTCCCCGTGTGCTAGCCCTGCCTCTATGCACATAATGGACAGTATTTATTGAGCACCTCCTCCATGTCAGGCACGGGGCAGGGTGCTGGGGAGTGGTGGGCTGAGAGTGGTACCGCTCTGCCCTCAGGGAGCTGCCGTTCTGAGTGTGCTGGGTGAGGGGTGGGACCTTGCAAAGGAGCTCAGGTGCCATGAGGGAGGATAACAGGGGACTGACATGTGCTGGGGAGATCAGAGCATCCCTCTGAGGCAGTGACAATGAAACTGAAGGATGACAGAGGCAGGAGAAGAGGGGACAGAGTCTGGAGGAGTCCCTGACACCAGGTAGGGCAGGACAGTTAGAAGAACTGAAAGAGCCAATGTGCTTGGAACAAAGAGAAAGGGGGAAGAACGGGTCAGGGTGAGAGGAAAGGGGCAGCCATGGGTTGTCAGACAGTCGTGGTACAAATATTCATGGAGAGACAGAACAAGGTGGCCCTGGCAGTTAGGAGCAAGGCCACTGGCACTGGGATGCCAGGGCTGAAATCCTGCCTCAGCCGCTTAACCAGCTCTGTGACTTTAGGCTACATACTTAATCTCTGTGCATGAGTGTCCCCATCTCCAAACTGGAGATGGTGATAATACCACCTACCTCCAAGAGTTCTTGTGAAGACTAAGTCAAATTAGTTAATTCACGTTAAGCACTTAGCAGAGCGCCCGGAGCACACTGAGTCGCACACAAACATTTGCTATCATTACTATTATGCACTAGGCATTGGTTCAGCCTGCTCATCTGCCCAATAGAAATAATAATGTATCCAACTCAGAATGCTTTTGGGAAGATTAAGTGAGTAAGTATAGGTGGAATCCTTACAACCGTACCTGATACCACAGGCAATGCACGTTCACGGTCACCATTATTGATCTTTCCCCATTACGTGTGCTGGGCAGAGGATATGGCACCACTTGGAACAAATTTTCAAACACCCGACTATCCAGAAGTGGGAGGGGCTCTCCCGGGGGAAGTGCTTCTTTGATGTCAGGGTGCAAGAATAGGGCTGGACAGGGCACCCCAGCAGGACAGCTGGCTAAGGTGCGCCTGCATGCTGAGAGCCCATGATTTTGTCTCTAATGTCTAGTGACATCTGCTTATCTCTACAAATTTTCACAGACACGTTCTGGAAGCTTGCCTCCCACACAGCAGTCCTCTTCTGCCTGATTCTCTGCCATCGCAAGGAGAAATCAAGTCCAGACACCTCCCGTGCCCTAGGAGCTGAAGACACGTGTAAAGAGCACACTGCTCCAGAATGTACAGTGCTTACTGCGGGCTGGCGCCCAAGCCTTCTCTGCCCTCACAGCATAAGGGCCACCCTGCACTGACCAAGGGAAACAGACTGACATCCAGCCCAGGACCTGCCGACTCCCCAGAGCATCCAGTGTGCCTCTCCCCCAGCTCCTTGGGTGCAGTTCATTGGCACCCTCTGAAAATAGCAGTGGTTATTCAGGGAAATACAGTGTGCTCTTGTCTCCAGGGAGGCAGTACAGGCCTCCTTCAAAAATAGAACCCCAATCAGGTGTGCTCCCTCACTCCTTGTCTCTCCCCACCAGTCCCAGAATCCTTCAGAAAGGTCCAGAGACCCACGGCCAGGGATTCTCATCCAGCTTTGTCTCCTTCTAAATCCTTTACTCTTGTTTCCACTTTAAAAAATCCATTTTCCATTGAGTTTTAAAATAACATATATTTATTCTAGGTATTATGGAAAACATCAAGAGGTAGTCTCACCATCCAGAAATAGCCACTGATTTTAGTCTATTCTTCCTCTTCCCTCCCTTCTATTTACATTGTTTTTTAACAACTGAATATCACATTAAGGCTATTTTCCTATGTCACTCGGTAATCTTCTCCAGCGTGATGTTTTAATGTGAGTGTAGTATAGAGGTTAAACACATAAGCTTTGCTTTAGAAAGTTCTGGGTTCAAGTCCTGGCTCTGTCACTTACACGTGGGTTTTGTGGCCATGGGCAGCCACTTAAACTCTTTGAGCCTCAGTTTGCACAATTAATAAATGGGGTCAATAATAGTATTCACCTTAGGATTGTTAGGAAGATAAAGTGTGGTACTTTTGTAATAACTGCTCATTAAATGACTATGATAATTAACAACAACAAACTCTATTAAACTATATTTAATTAATCATTGTCTTGTTGATAGATATTTCGCTTGTTTCTAATACCTATGTTCTCCCATCTTCCCTCTCTGGAAAGTTCTGGAATTCACATGGAAGGCTCGGATGGCAGCATGCTGGTTGGAGATCTTGCAGGTTAGCCGCAGCCTAGGTGGTGAATGCAGACTGGAGGATACAGGCAAAGCCTCGCACAATCATCACCCAAGGAGACCTGCCTCTTGCCACACCCACAGAGCTCCACTAAGCTCTGGAAGGATGCAGCAATGCCAGGCTCCCTGTGCAGATTCCCTCCTCTGGCGAGGCAGGGCCCCATGCCTCCAGCCTAAAGTGGTGCCTGGACAAGGGCCACACCCCTCTGATTCTCAGCCAGATTCTATCCTGATCAAATATTCTTTATTCTCCAAATCCAGTTCCCTAGGAAACCCAAACATTTCCTCTTGCCCCCTTGGATCCTTTCACTGTGCCTAAAAGTATGACAAACTGAGCCCTGATGAAGAAAACCAGGCTCAGAAAGGTTAGGTGACTTCTCTGTAGTCACATAGCTAGTCATTAATCCATCTTCAATTAGAAGCTTGTTATGGGCTGGATTGTGTCCCCCCGCCCCCAGATTCAAATGGTGAAGCTCTAGCTCCATTACAGAAGTAATTAAGATAAAATGAGGTCATGTGCATGGGCCCTAATACCATATGACCTTATAAGAAGAAGAGGTTCGGACACCACAAACAGGGATGACCAAATGAGGACCGAATAGAAGGCAACATCTGCAAGCCCAGCAGAGGTCTCAGAACAAACCCAACCCGCTGGCGCTGTAATCTTGGACTTCCAGCATTCGGGACTGTGAAAACACAAACTCTGTTGTTTGAGCCATCCAGCCTGTGATATTTTGCTACAGCGTCCTAAGCAAATTAATACAAACCTTAAAAAAAACAAACCAAAACTCTTAATAGTGTATACAGCTACAAAGTAACTGCATATTTTTTTGATTATTTTGATTTTTACAGACGTGACCTGGTGAGGTAGAGAGAATATTTTTATTCCCATATGGTTGAGGGGATTAACGAGATGTTGTATACAAAGTGTTTCGCCAGGGGCCTGGGAAGAGTAGGTAACTGTTACTCTCACCTTCAAGTATTCGTACCTGCCATGGATCCTGAGGGGAAGGCTTAGGAAGGGTGGGTGGAAGCCACAGGGGAGACGGGCTTCCAGCTCCACCTGAGAGGGATTGGCCCCAGGTGGAAGGGCTACCTCAGGAGAGGGTGGTCTCATCCCAGGACACGGGAGAGCAGAGGCAGGGCAGCCGCTGGCTATCGGGCTGCGGAGTGGTGGTTTTCACTCTGATGTGGGAGCAGCGGCACTAGCTGAGAGCCACCTGGAAATGCAGGTTCTGGAGCTTTGCCCCAGACCTACTGAATCAGAAGCCACACCCTGTGCTTTACAAGCCCTCCAGGTGATGCCAGTGCACAGTGACGTCTGAGAACCAACAGGCTGGAGGAGACAGACAGCTTGGGAAGGGCAAGATGAGCTTTCAGCCTTCCGCAGCCAGAGACAGATTCAGGAGGACACTGACCTCGCTCTGTCTCCTCTCCCCCTTTCTTTTAGAGGCCATGACCACACAATTTCAGATTAAATGCTAGGGTTGACTGCTGTCCTGTGGTGTCAGCTTACTCCCCATAGTGGAGTTGGGCGGAAGCTGGCTGGATTCCCATTGCAGCTAGCGTCCCCCTACAACATGGCATAGGTGCCACATCAGTGCGGGAAGGGGCCTTGGAAAGTCAGTACCAGAGTAAAGCCAGCTCAGAGAAGGCAAGGGTCATCCCAGGTCACACATCAGAGCGATGCAGGCCGGGCATTCCAGGCTCACTCCTCATCGCTGTGTGGCCACGTGTGGTACCCGTCAGGGACATGAGCACATAGCAAAACCCCTGGGGACAACTTCTATTCTCATCCCACCTCTCTCTGGCTCAGCTGGCACATGGGTGCCTTTCAATTCCAGGCCGATCATTCTTGACAGAACGTTTCAAAGTCAAGGCAGGGGCAGGGGAGGACAAAGCTGTTGCTCCTGGCATAAGCACTGCCTCTGAACTTTGTGCCTGCCAATAGCAATTCCCAGCCATAGTGGGAGATGATCCTGCCTTGGAAATACTTCTACCCGAGGCACTACGAGTGACTCACACTCCGGCTGCCTCAACATCCAGAGTCACCCGGGAGACACACTTGTCAGACCTGCTTTAATCAGTCCTGGCAGGGAGTACACATGGAGGACAGGCACTGTTATGCCCCACAAAGCTTTCTGACCTTATGGGGAAAGGCCACGCTGTAGGAAGGAGACTTTTCTCTCTAACTGATGCAACGGAGCCCATCGCTAGCACTCAAGGGCATAAGCAATTCCAGAAGCAGAATATTGGACAACACAGAGAGTATAATCCTGGCTGGAAGACAGCTGCTAAGTTTGCCCGTTGCCACTTGCTCTTCTATAGTCTTATGGGTGGGGCCCAAATTTTTCATCTCAGAAAATAACATTGATACTGGTGGTTTAGAGCCCACACTCTGAGAACCACAGGCAAGGGTAAACTGCGTTGTCTTGATCATCAGGTTCCAGTGCTGGCTCCCTCGGAAGACGTGTGTGCCAGTGCAGTTCTGCCATTTTTCCTGCTATGTAGGAGCCTTGGACCATCACTTATCACCTGTGAGTCTTGGTTTCCTGTCTGTAGATGGGAATAACAACTACTGTGTGTACCTCAGAATGATGAGGGTAAAAGAGAATATTTTAAGCTAAAAGAGTTCTAAAAACTGTAGACTATACACGTGGCAGGAAACACTTATTGGGCACCTTCTGGGAGTCAGAAGCTCTGATGTCAGGATGCTGACATGAATAAAACAGAATTCCTGACCTTAGAAGACCTTGGGGTGAATGGGGAAGGCAGAGAAGAGACGACTGACACACTTAGTGCAGAGATCACAGACTGTAGAAGAATGGAGAAGAGGAAGACTAGTGGCTTAAGCTGGACTTTATCCTCAGGATAAAGGGAAGCCATTGTAAGGTTTGAAGCTGAAAAGTGACCGGGTCATAGTGGTTTTATGAGAAGATCATTGTGAGATGGAGAATGGACCATCAGGACGGGCAAGGCTAGAGGCAGGAGGCAGGTAGACAGAGGAAGCTGCTGCAGTGACCCAGCAGTGACATAACAGACGGAGTGGGTGAATTCGAGAGATTAAGTATTAGGGACAAAGGAGATGGCAGAATCAAGATGGTGGCCTGGTTTTTGGTTCACTGACTAAGTGCGGAAGCGGGCTGGAGTAGAGATGACAAGGCTGTGTCTCTGCCCACACTGACTGCCACACTGCCATGGACAGAAACCTTGCCCTGGGAGTCAATGCCACTCTTACTGCGAAGCCTCCTCCACTAGGAGGGACATTCCCCCTGTCCTCCCTCCGCATGCCCTAGCGTTACTGGGCTCTGCTGTTCTCGGCTGCCCTGACACGCAGCTGTGTGCCTCCCGTCCATGGAGTCATCTCCAAAATAAACAACAGCAATCAGCAAGCAATCATCTTTTTTCCCTCCTATACAATGCCTGGGTGTGCAGATAATGTTTGTGATTATTGCAAAAATGATGGCATGAAAATTGGTGCTCCTGCCGAAGAAAAGGAGGAAAAAAAACTATTTAAATAAACTCAAATGGTTCAGACCCAATTTGAGGCTTCCTAACCTGGAGCTCGATAAAGTGTTCTGCCCCTCTGATCTCCATGGGGAGGTGGGTAAAGGTGCCTCATGAGACGCTGCTGTGGTAGGACAGCCCAGAGTGGTGGCCCCTGGAGGTTCTAGAAATTGCTATTACAGAGGAAATGTTCTGGCATCTGTGTAAATTATGGGTGCCAGTGAAGAGCAAGCTCCCCGGCCTATCATTCATAGTTTAGCTCCCAGTCATTGTGCTCATAGAAGTTCCAGGTGCTTTGAGGAGCAACCCACGCAGAAAGGCCCATGGACTAGAGGAGGTCCATAATGATAAGCTATCATTGTTACCTTATTCCAAGGAGAACCAACTATACCGAAGTCTTTAGGAGCCGATTGTTTTATTGAATCCATTTTGACAACTGTCTGGAAAAGCAGGTATTATCAATTCTTTTGTACAGAGGAAGAAGATGGAGGGAAAAGTTAATTATACTCTCATAGCTATTAATAGTATAATAAACAGCAAAACTGGGATTCGAGCACAGGTTGTTAGATTCAAAAGCCCATGATTAAGCTATATTCTAAAAGACAGATAATAATAAGTGTTGACAAGAATGTGTAGGAATTGGAACTCTCATATACTGCTGCTGGTGGGAACATAACAGGCCATAGCCAGTTGGGAAATCAGTCTGGCAGTCCCTCGGATGGCTAAACGGAGTCGCCATGTGACCCAGCAATTCCTCACCTAGGTATATGCCCAAGAGAAAGGAAAGCATATGTCCACACAGAAATTTGTACATGACTGTTCACAGCAGCATTATTCATGAAAAAGTAAAAAGGCGAAAACAACTCAAATGTCCATCAACTGAGGAATGGATAAATAAAATGTGGTATATCCATCCATAGAATATTCTTTGGCCAGAAAAAGGAGTGACGTGCTGATCCATGATACAACGTGGATGAACCTTGAAAACATTATGTAAAGTGAAAGAAGCCCATTACAAAAGACCGCATAGTGTAGGATTGTATTACATGAAATGTCCTGAATAGGAAATTCCATAAAGGCAGAAAGCACTTTAGTGGTTGCCTCGGGCTGGGGTCTCAGGGAGAAATCTGGAGTGACTGTAATGGGTACGGGTATTTTGGGGGGGAAATGATGAAAATGTCCTAAAATTGCTTGTGGTGATGGTGCATAACTCTGTGAACATACTAAAAATTAGTGAATTATATACTTTAAATGTGTGAGTTGTATATGTGAATTGTATCTCAAGAAAGCTCTCAGTTTTTTGAAAGCTCATGACTGAACATTAAAAAACCAACCACCATGATCCTTGCAAGTGAAAGCATTTAAAATAATGATCATTTTCATTCCTTTAATAAATGTTGAACCCCTATTACGTGCTGGGCATATACCTCCGAGAGCTTTTAATTAGAAACTCCTAGTCTGGGTGGAAGAGACAGAATTTAAGCACAGATAATCATTATTCATGGGCAAAGAAGGAACGGGAATTCCACTGGGCAGGCAAGAATGAATAAGTTTGACAATATCCCATTGGCAAAGACGCGCAGCCCCAAATATTCTGACACACTGCTTGAGGGAGAATAAATACGTAGGTGTAGTTTGGGGAAAAGTTTGGCAGTGTTCAGCAGAACTACAGGTGTCATACAGATCTGTGGCCCAGCCACTCCAGGCACACCTGTGGTATAACTTGGATACACTCTTGCATATGGCAAAAGGGGACATGAGAGAGGATGTCCATGTTCACACCAGGAGCCTGGAAATAACCAAGTCCATCAACAAGAGAAAGACTAAATGAACTGCTATAGTCATACAATGGACTGTGCACAGTGCCTAAATTCCAACAAAATACAATGAATACAACATTTTAAGACATATCAAATACTAATGCATATGGAGTAAAAGTATAAAAAACAGGTGTGGGAACGATGAATACCAAATTCCAGATACTTCTCAGGAAGGAGAGGAATGAGACTGTGGAGCACTGGGGTCTTCAGTTGTGTCTACAATGTTTCCTTTTAGAAGTTACTTGCATTATCTTCTGTTTTTCTAACTGGAAATTTTACTGAGACAATTGTAGATTCACATACATTTGTAAGAAATAATACAGAAAGATCAGTTATACACTTTGCTCAGTGTTCCACAAAAGTAACGTCTTGCAAAGGCACACTATGCTGTCACAACCAGGACAATGATATTGATACAATCCCACTAACCTTGTTCAGGCTTCCCTACTTTTACTTGTGTTCGTGTGTACGTGTGTTAAGTTCTATGCAATTTATCGCCTGTGTAGGCCTGTGTATCTACCATGAAGATACTCAACAGTGCCTTCTCCGCAATGATCCTGTGTTGTTCTTTCATAACCCCGTCCCCTCCTACACCCCTTGCTCCATCCCTAAATTCTCTGAAATGCTAATGTGATCTCCACCTTTAAAATTCTGCCATTTCAATAGTGTTATGTTGATGGGATCATACGTGACTTTTTAGGACTGGCTTTTTTTTGTACAGTGTCATTCCCGGCCCATTCACCCAAGCCGTTGCAGGTATCGATAGTTCTTCCGCTCTTATGGCTGAGTAGTATTTCATGATACAGATCTATCAGTTTGTTTCACCATTCTCTTTTTGAAGGACATCTGGACTAATTCCAGTTTTGGGGCTATTACAATACCTACAATGTTTTCATTATTCAATTGGGTGGTGGGTATTTAGGTTTTCAATGTATTATTTATCCCTCTTTTTGATGCAAAGCATATTTCATAATGGAAAGAAAGAAAGAAAGGAAGGAAGGAAGGAAGGAAGAGGTACCCCTAACGGCTGGTCCAGCCTTGTGCAGCCCCTGTGCTTGAAGAGAGGGCAGCCCAGAGTGCAGAGCTCAGGGTGCCAACTGGAGCCAAGGCGCTGGGCCCCTGGCGGTTCTGGTACACGGGAAGTGTGACCCGGGCTCCTACCTGCTTGGAGGCCCTAAGCTTCACGTGGGCACAAAGAAGCCCATCCAAGTCATTCACGTTCTGGGGCAAGTGTGTAGGGGAAATGCCCTTTGGTCGTAGAGCCCTTTCCCCAGCTTGGGTGTGTGGGTGGGCCGTCCACAAATGGGAACATCACAATGGGGTGGTGCTCAAGGAAGACAGAAGGAAATCCAGCATCTCCTGAAAGCCCTTGAGAAAATCCGGAATTGCAGCAAAGTGGCGGCCGGAACCACGTTGGAATAGAGAACTCCAGCTGGAAGGCAAGAAAAGACTGGGGACTTCTTGCCTGAGGTTAAAGACGTGTGGGAAATTCATGCCAGTGGGTGGATAATGAGGGCCTGATACGATCTGCTGCTGCCAGGTGCAAGGCAGACAGGTGTTGCCCTGGTTTCCTGTGTGCCTCCCACACCCCTGCCCGTGCAGCTCAGCCTGCTTTGCCTAAATCCCTGCAAACACCCATTAGGAGTTTCCTAGTCCTGGGCGGGGTGAGGGACAGTGACAGTTTTATCCCACAAACATCCACTGGGTGTTGCCTGTCACTCAAACACCCTGCCCCCTTGGGGTTCCAGCTAGGACCCCCAGAGATGCCCCCATGCGCCCAGAGAGCTGTGGTATGTGCTGAGAAGGGGTTCTCTGGCTCCCACGGTGGGAGAGAGGCCGGAGCAAAGCAATGAACGGCCTGGGTCAGACAGAGCAGGCCGCCGCGGGGCTCACCTTCCAGGTGGCCTGGGCCAGTGAGGAGGGTTCTGACAGGTTTGCAGTATCCAAAGGGCTCCCACCCTGAGGGGAGAGCACCTGCGAAGGCCCAGGAGCCCGGAAGTAATGCGATGACAGCAGCTACCATTGCTGCTGATAATGACACCACGACTCGACCGATTGAGAGCACTAACTATGGGCTAGGCACTGTGCCAAGCACGTTATGCACACCAGCTCACTTGATTCTACCCGCAAATTGTCACGTCCATTTTACACACGAAGTTACAGAGCCACAGGGTGCTCAGGAACTTGCTGCAGCTGACACGCCTTGGAAACGAGGAGAGGCAGCCCTTGAACCCAGAGCCCGAGCTGCCCGCTGTTAATGACGACCTCTTCTGAGAGAAGGGTAAGACGGGGCCGTCTGTGACACCCTGAGAAGTTCAGCCTTCCGCTGGAGGACAAGGGGAAGCCCCAGGAAATCACTAGGGAGAGAGGGCCGCAAGCAGACCTCTGTTTTGGGGACGCTGTTCAGGAGGCTGACCCGAGCGCCCTCCTCAACATTGCTGGAGTCCGACTCCCTGCTTTATTGCTTCTTCTGAGCCTCCTCCTTATTTTGCACGCTAACATTTTGGTGAGCTAATATTAAGGTTGTTTTTAGGCAACACCCTTTTCCATAACTGCAGGCATCTATTTGGGGAGGTTTCTAACCGGCACAGGAAGCATGCTCTCTCCAGAGTGTTCCAGACCCACTAATCTGCTCACCGGCCACTTCGTCTCCCCACTCTGACCGCGCACTACACTGCTGGACCAGAACTCACCCCATGGCCTCCAGCACAAAATGCAGGTGCCCGGAAGCCCGATGGCCAGGATTTCTCCAAACCCGACACCTCGAAGCTCCCAGGCTCCACCCACTGCCCTGGGCCCAGTGGCTGTCCAGGGCCTCTGTGCGGCCCCCTACCGTCTCCACACAATGGAGCGTGGCCTTTGTAGTCAGTGGCTCTGAGTTTAAGCCCTGGCTCTGCCACTGGCCACCTGTGTGGGCTGCAGGGAGCTCTGTTCCTCTTGGACCTAGGTTGGGAGGAGGGTGGATGAGAAGACAACAAAGGCCCCTCCAGCCTTGAGACCTGTCCTGGAGAACCCACAGTGCCCAGGGCTGAGCACACGCTCGTGCCCACTGTCGAGGCGGCAAGACCACCCCCTCCCTGCAATAGGCCGCTGTGAGAACGGTGAGAGAACGTACAGAAAAGCGCTGGGCAACTGCAATGCGCTTTGCAGAGCGAGATTATCTTACTGCTTCGGAAGCCAGCTTATCTCGGGGGCCTCCGGACTCCCTGTCTTGCTGTGTTGTGTGCTTCTCCTTGGGTAGCAGGGGGAGTCTGAGGCTGGGGGCAGGGAGGGGGCTGCAGAACATTTCTCCAGACCACACCTGGATTTGCTAGGTCTGTGCCCTGGCATGTTCTAAGCAGAGATAATGAACCCACTCAGACACTGTTCTGTGCTGCACGAGACAGGCCTTGTGGGGCAGCAGAGCACATGTCAGGGACGGGGCCCCTAGGCCTGGCTCCGCAGAACACAGCAGCACTGCCTGGCTCACGGGCCTGGGCGCTGCTGTCTGTGTGTCAGTGATAGGGAGGTGACAACTCCCCGTCACACCTGACAGGAACAGGCCCAGACACGAGTCAGGGCAGCAGCGGTGCTGGGAGGACGGCGGGAGGAGGGAGACAGCCGTGCCCATCCTCCCCCTCCCTCCCCTGTGTCGGGCACTGGGGTTCAGAGCTGAACCAGCCTGTGGACTAGCCCTTGGGAGGATCCAGTGACAGCGGAGTGGACAGGAGCCCGGGGGGCGGGGGAGTCAAGCAGGGTGAGCTGTGGCCTCCCTGGCTCTGCAGTGCCATCATCGGGGGCAACAGCCCACCTGCTCTCGGCCTCAGTTTCCTCCTCTATAAAATGGGGACGATGATAAAGAAGAAAACAATGTTGAGTCGTTGTGAGGGTTAAGTAAGATAACGCAGAAAAGCACTTAGGCCATTATTTAATAATGATGTTGGCTATAATTATGGGCATATAGGTCATGAGGCTCTCTTATGTGCCAGGTTACGGAGGTCATTCCCACTTAGGCATTGCAGAGTGACAGGAGGCTCTGTCCCACCCTCTGTTCCCTTGTGGTCCCCCACCTGTCCTTGCACAGGTCCCTCCCTTCTCTCACCCCACACCTGACGGTCCTGGGCCAACAGTCTCCTTCCTCAATGGTGGTGCAGAGGCCGTAGGGGCCAGCAGTTCAGGTGGAGGCCCCGACATTCACTTGCAACCCCTAAGAAAATCCCACTCTCTCCTCTTAAAAGACAATCACTAATAAGATTGAACTCCACCTGGATGTCTCAGCTTCCCTGACATTAATTGCTCCAAACAGTCTGAATATTAATTGTGTCCTTAGGGGAGAACCAAAAACCGTGGTCTTTTATAACTCAAATGCATCGATCCCCCGATCCCTCTCTAAAATAGTTCCTGGGACATTGCACGTTCACGGGGTTCCAGCGAGGAGAATTCCCCTCCAGGTGCTGTTCGTGGCAACAGCTGCCTGAAAACGACCCTTCTGCAGTGCCACCAGCTCCGGGAGGCCTCTGACCATGCACGTGGGGCTGGGTGGGCGCGGGGACTCACACCTGACGTTTACTGAGTACCTCCTAAGTGCCAGAAGGTCTACAGGTATTATTTTCTTTAATCCTCAGAAAAATCTTGTGAGGGGAACTGTTGTTATCCCATTTTGCTTAATCCTCAGAGACGAGTTCATTTGTTCAAGATTACGCAGGTTGTTTAAAACGGGATGTAGTTTGAACTTAGGTCTGTCTGGCCCCACCGCGACTGCTCCTTCAGTTACGTCGATGAGTCTCAGCCTTTCTTTTCATCAGAAGCCCACCCGGCCCCCAACCCACTGCCAAAGAGACTCTACAGGCCTTTTCTTCCAAATCTCCCCGTTTCCTACGTTTTAATAGTGCAAGGACACTGCATGTTCTTTTATGTAGTGTGGCCTTTGGAAGGACCACAAACCATTGCAATAACTAAGGCTTATTTCCCGCAAACCCCCAAGAACCGACTTTCCCCCCTTG
This sequence comes from Lyroderma lyra, assembly GCA_004026885.1. NCBI lineage: Eukaryota > Metazoa > Chordata > Mammalia > Chiroptera > Megadermatidae > Lyroderma > Lyroderma lyra. The sequence continues at coordinate 393,578 of PVJL010000242.1, read as the reverse complement.
CGGTGACAGCGCCCCTGTTGGGAATGCATCTGTCCCACCAGTGCTTCTCAAAGTCGTCCCCCGGGTAGAAAAGGACCATGCTTACCCACAGACCAAGGCTAGGAAAACCAGCTGGACCACTTATTTCATACTTGGAGGGCCTGGTGATTCATGATCTTTTTGTTTCTAAATTTGCTGTCTGTGCCTCACACTTTTGATTCACTTGCCACTTCCTGTGGGAAGCCTGCCTGGACACCCGCAGCTGAGGCGGGTCGGCCTCTTCTGCTTCCACTTTTGTTGTGTCAGAGCAACGCTCAGACTCTGCGGGCACTGTCTGTGTAAATGTCCTTGTGCACAAGGGGCAGGGCAGTGGCCTATCCATATCTGCGTCCCCAAGCCTCACGTGGAGACGGCATGTAGTAGGTGCTCGGTCAAAGTTTGTGGAATGAATGAACCGATGGGCAAATGGCCTTAAGGACCGTGTCTGGGATGGCTCGATCAGAGCAATAGCATGCAGTCATGCCTGCAGAATGTGGTGCCTCCTGGCAGGTTTTGCAAAACCAGAGTTTTCATCTGGCAACATCTATAGGTAACGTGCTTGGTCAAGGTCCCTGTGAGGCTGACACCAGCGCAAGCGAAGAACTCAGAAGAGTGACAGTGGTGACACTGAGAGACAGAGACTCGGTGTATGGCATGGAAACATCCCCTTAGCTCTCTTGGTGTACTGGGTGCACCTTGAGGCAAAAAATAAGATAAATTCCAAAGAGTAATAACCAGGAAAACTCTAGGAAATAGAGTCTTATGTTCACATCAATGAAGGACAGTGGTGACCACTTTAGGCTTCTATTTCCAGAATTATGGCTACCTACTCAGCCCAAGGAGTTCCTTTAATGCAGGACATGGAAAAATACCACATCACAGAAACCAACTTACTTTTAAACTAGAGCTGAGCTGTCAAGAAAGAGAAGGAAATCCTCTGAGTTCACAATAACCAGAGAGAGCACACATCCACAGAGGTTCCCAAGCACTGAGTGGGTGACAGTCGTAGGGGTCTCTGCCAGTCCTTGGTGGCCTAGGGCTTTCAGTACTGAAGGGTCAATAAAAGAAGCAAAGTCAAAGTCTTCCAAAAGGTGAAATTCAAACTGAGATCCTTACTTGAGGCTCATATTCCAAAAGGGCACATTTACAAGTCAGCAAAAGGGTGAATAATCAAGAAGAAAAACCAAAATGCCACCTCAAAGGAGGAGGCAGGAACGAAACTTGACCCTAGGGCTGGGCAGAGGGGAATTCTCAATCACAAAACGGTCCTCACGTGGGTCTGGAACTTGACCAGGTGTCACCTTACGGCCAGAAAAAGAAACCCAAGTCCACGCTGAGCATTTAAAGTGACCCCAAGTTGGTAGTCCTCCAGCCCCCTGGCAGAGGCAAATGAAACCCTTTCTGCAGCAATGCATTTTCAATTCAGGCCTCCAAGAAGTCCGACAGTTTTAATAACCATAAACCGCAATGTAAAACATCATGAAACTCCTGAGGAAACAAGCCACCATGAGCAAGAGACGGCAGTAACGATGAACAAATGAATCATACCTACGGATACTACAGCTACTGAAATGATCAGATTCAGAAAATGAAATAAATGTGTATAATATTTAAATATATATATATAAGGGTAGTGAAAGTATAAGCAAGGGACAACAGACCATGAAAGGAAGATAAAGCAGATCGAAAGATAACCAACGAAACTTCTAGACATAAGACTGATGGGTGGGCTTCTTGAGGTTGTCATTACAAATATGGTGGCAATATCAGAATAAACCTGGACATTGGAACCTTGATTGGCTGTGTGACCTGAGCCAGTCACTGCCTGTCTCTGGGCCTCAGTTTCCTCATCTGCAAATGAGAAGGTGGAGCTAGATCACCTCATAAGTGCAAATCCATTAACTATAATAATGATGTTTATAAAACAACAGGTCAGATTTGTTGGGCACGTGCTTTTTTGTGCTACCTCTGCTTATAAACATCTCACATGATTTTAAAAAAATACTCGTGATAGCCCATTAAGGTGTGGGCTCTTATTATATCCATTGTACATAGTGGGAAACGGAAGCCTAGAGAGATTAAAAAGCTTGCAGTACGCAGAGTCCTGAGCTGATAAGCCAGGGTGGACTCCACGGGGCTGATTCCAGAGCCTGCTCTCTGCTATTGCGCTACCCAGTCACCTAACATGCTTGACTCCTAACATCTGGGATTCCAGCTCTAGGCTTCCCTGGCCTGTCAGAAGTCTGCCTAGCAAGGGCAGCTCAGTGGCTAGCATAGGCTGTTCATAGCAACCAGAATACCCATTCCAAGGGAGTTCCCTGGTGGTGTAGTGGCTAAGGCTTCGGTGCTCTCAAGGCTGCAGCCTGGGTTCGATTCCCAGCCAGGGAGCTACCCACCCCCCAAAAGAAGAATACCCATTCCAGTGAGGTAGCAGGAACACCATGATGCTAGCTACCAATAACCAAATATTACTGAGTACATCCTATAAGCAAGGCCCGTGCTTATTTTAGACAAGAGCTATTTATGATGGAGCGGCACACAATGACAGATTGCTGGGACTAACTTTCTGAGCACCTATTTTTGGAAAACTTTTCAGTCTGAGAGCACTTCCCTCTGCCTTGGTTTCCTCACGTGTAAAATGTACCTAACACCGCGGGGTTGCTGTCGGGTTACATGAGCTAACACACGTCAGGCACGCAGTGAGCATGCCATAAGTGGCAGTTCTTTGCTGCTGTTCTTGTTATTATCTTCCATCCAGTGGGGCGAAGGTGGGCGTCGCAGCAAAGGTGCAATTCCAGGCCTCCCCACTTCCAGCTGTGTGACTCAAAGTCGCTGACCCTCTCTGAGGCTCCACGGCCCCGTCTGTGAATCAGAAACAACAACGCTTACCCCACGGGTAGCTGTGAGGGTTAAATGGACTGTGAACTGCCTGGCGCGGTGGCTGACGTGCAATAGGTACTCGACAAATGTCTGTCCTCGCCCCTGGGGTGTTTTCTGCACACTCGGCTGTTCTGCCGCCGTTAGAATCCAAAGAGGCGCAGGATTCTGTACTTAACGATGTTGACTCACTTTCTTTTTCTGCCAAGGGAACTTTCCCAAAAGCTGCGTGGGGTGGACGGTGTCTACATGCACTTTCAGAGCAGGCAGGTCAAGGCAATACAGTGACCGAGGTCTGAGCCTTAGAAAAGGGCCTTCAGATCGTGACCTTGGCTACTTTGGCTGAAGTGACCACCGAGATGTGCAGCTCAAGCTGCAATTAGCAGCAGGAAGCAAGCCCCACCTCTATGAGGATTTGGTCATTGCATCCACCAAGGGTAATGACACTGACCTTTCCATTTGGACATGAACCGGCATTCCGCTTATAAATGGCTTTTCCATAATTCTGCGTGCCCAGGAGTGCACGGCAGCACCACCTCGGGGATGGGGGACAGGTCACATTAAAGGCGTTAGGGAAGGACTGTGGCATCTGCAGTCGTGGCCACATCACTCTGCCAACCCCAAGGGCACAGGCCTCAAGGAAGGGCCGAATTCCACACCTGTCTCCCAAGGCATAGGAGGCTGGGACAGAGGTGGGTCCCTTACAGGATTCCTTTTTGGAGCAGATGGGGAACTCCTGGGTTTCAAGCTTCATCTTTGGCACCTTTTGGATTTTGTCTTAGGTCATCTGCTCTTTCTCCTTCCTCCCTAAGACCATCCACTTGTTCATTGAGTCCAGGAACATCGATTAAGCAAAAACTGGGTCCTGGAAGATGATGGTGGCACAGTAGGGTGGTGGGTGCCCCAGGTGCTCCGAGGGGAGGCTGAAGGTGCACACTAAGGGACAGGGAGGGAACGTCACAGGATAGACAGATGGTCTGTGACACAGAGAGCCCGAAACCAGCACAGGAACTCGGTGGCAACGGCAGCACTGCCGGACTGCTGCCCCTCACTGGCCACGACGTGGCGCCCGTCACCAGCCAGAGCACCACGCCCCTCCCCGGCCACGGCGCGGCGCCCCCTCACGAGCCAGAACACTGGGCCCCTCAGTGGCCATGGCGCGGCGGCGCCCCTCGCCAACCACAGTCTGTCACCAGCCACGACACGGCGCCCCCTCCCCAGCCAGAACGCTGGGCCCCAGCATGGTGCCCCGCCTGGACAAACAGCATTCCCTCCCTGGGTGAAGGCAGCACGGTGTCCCGAACAGACCTGGCTGTAAACCCCAGCTCCACCATGGACATCTCTGAGCAAGACACGTCTCCGTGTCAGTTTGGTCACTGGAAATGGCGCTATTTCTATCGCATAAAGTCAGAAACATAATAGGTTTTCACAGTGAGGGTAAAACATGCCATTAGCACAGAACTGACCCCCAGGAAGAGGTCAGTAAACGTACATTTATCGTTGCTTAATTTTCCCTGACATAATGGACACCAGATCTGACAATACTGTCCCAGCCTCATAAGCCTTCTCTGTCCTACTCAGTACTTACCTAGGAATGAGGGTGTCCCTTTTAAGATTATTTCTCCAGCCTGACCCTGAGAAAACTAATATCTGTCCCAAGCCCTGTGTCCTCCAGGTTCCTGTCACCTACCAGGCCGGGCAGTGCTATCAGGGCCTGAGCACTCAATCATCTCTGAGTCAATAGTAACCCTAGGTAATAGTAACTCGGGGTTAATATTTCCACTGTGGCCGTGTCTTCTGTGAATAGTACGCAATACAAAAGTAGGGGTTGGCGATTGTCAGCTGTGTGCAGGGACATGTAAACTCCAGAAGGGTGGAACAAACAAGCATCATTGATATTTCTGTTCAACTTCCCATGAGCTATTATAAAAAGTTCATTTGGAAAGATATAATAGAAACATATTTTAAAAAGAACAGTCACAGTAAACACTCCAGGTCAAATCAATGGTACCAAGCTCATGAGCGGGTCAAGGGAAAAGCAATCACGGGCTTTCGAAGCAAACTGACTTGCTTCTGATCCCAGTCCTGACCCTTTCTAGCACTTCTGACGCTTCCTTGATGGGGAGATGCCTCAGTTTATTTCATCTGTAAAATGGGGGAATATACCAGCTACCTGCTGTGACAATAACATAACACGGTGAATGCCAGGCACATTAGCTGTTTCTTTCTTTCTTCCTCCTTTTTCTCACTTCCTCTTCTTTTCTCCGTAGTTGATAATACTTTACACGCTGGTGAGTTAGAATTTGTGTCTGCCTGACGGTGACCGTAGTCCCCTATACATATAAATGTGTGTACCATCAAGTAGATGCTTAAGCAAAAGCCCCCAGTGTCTGTCTTCTCTCTTCTTAAACAAGAATAACAAGAAGTCCCAGCTCCTCCCCCTGGCGCCCCACGCCGTCCACCAGGAAGCCTCAACCTCCCAACCACACTCTGCGGCCCAGGTGAGGTGCTGGTGTGGCGGGGGGCTTAACCCAGCCTTGAGGAGGTTCAGGCTAGTAAGACAGGCTTTCCGCCAGAGCCAGTTCTCTGGGTGCCGAACACATAACGCAACATAAAGGTGACACGTCGGGGAACGGTATACCTGGGATCTATGTAGTTTTTGTATTACTAACGAATGTCATCCCAATAAATTTAACAATGACAACAACAAAGGTTTTTCAGAGGCAGTTACACCCAAATGGAACTTAAAGCCTGAGGCAGATTTCGACAAGGAGACCAAGATGGGAGAAAGCATTCTGGGCCAGGAGACTGTCATGTACACTATCCCCAGGGCAGCCTGGCCTCTTACGGGGAGAATTCCTGATTCCTGTCCACTAGGACTGTCTTCGTTTCCTTTCCTCGCTTTGTGAGTCACTGCTGACTCCTTCCCTACTCCCTGCTGAACTCTGTAGCAAGGATCTTATCTCTTGCACCCACAGTTTTCAAAGTGTGGTCCAGGGAGCCCTGCAGGTCCCCAAGGCCCGTTCAGGACATCTGTGAAGTCAAAACTACTTATAATAATGCTATGCCATTATCTGTCCCTTTCATTTTCATTCTCTTACGAGTATATGTGGAGTGTTCCAGATTGAACGCAGAAGCAGATATGTCTTCGAGGAAGCCAAATATTAAAGAGCTTTGCCAAAATGTAAAACAATGTCACCCCATACATTCTTGTTTGTTTTGGAAAAGTCATTTTCATAAAAATGTGTTATTTATGGTAATGTAATGGTTTATTATTGTTATTTTAAATAAGCTATATGATAATTTTAGTGTTTTTTCAGTGCTAATTACTAATATGACAAATTTCCATAGATATAACCACATAAACAAAAACTCCTTGGGGTTTTGATAATTTTGAAGAGTAAAACAGCGTTCTCAAACCAGAAGGTTATAACCATTGCTTTAGGACATGCTGTGAAGAGGAGAAAAGGGCAGAGTGTGCACCTGGCCTCGGGAAGCCCTCCCAAATGGCCATTTCTGCTCACTGCCCAGAGAAGAACCCTAGGACCTCTTTGTCCCGTCCACGTCCCTGTCCCTCCCTGTCCCTCCCCTTCCGGTAAAAACCCCCATGGCAGTCTAGGCATCCTCTCTCTCCTAGCTGTGACCTCTTCCCCAGGCTGAGAGAGGGTTTGGGCAGGAAGCTTTGGGGTCAGACAGGCAGGGCCCCCCAAAATCACCTGATGTCTCTGATTAACATTTCCTTGATGGCTGAAAATGTCAGATGTCTTTTTACATGCTTATTGACCATTTCTGTATTTTCTTTAGAGAAATGCCTATTCAAACTCTCTGCCTATTTTTAAAAAGAGCTAGAGTGTTCTTTATATATTCTGAATGTAAGTCCCTTATCAGATTTTTATTGCAAATATTTTCTCCCTTTCTGTGGTTGTCTTTTCACTTTCTTTATTATGTTCTTTTAAGCACAAAATTTTTTAACTGTGATGATGTTCAATTTATGTATTTTATCCCTCCCTTATTTTGTATGTGCCAAACCATTGCCTAAACCAAGGTCATAAACATTTATGCCTGTTTTCTTTTAAGGGTTTAGAGAGTTTTCTCTCCTAAATTTAGGTTGATGACCAATTTTGAGTAAATTTTTGCATATGGTGTGAGGAAGGGGTCCAACTTTATGCTTTTGCATGAAGATATCCCATTGTATTAGACCATTTGCTGAGGAAATGGCTCAGTCTCTCTGAATCTCAGTTACCTCGTTGCTAAAATAATCTTTAAAAGAGCTATGGACATCCAATGAGACAGAGAGAAAAATGTACCCCATGGGGGGGTTCCCTGGTACACAGCACATGGTCAATGCCTTTACCTGAAGGCATGAAGAATGGATTTGTATGGGCTCCGCAACACTGGTCATCACTTGAATGGAGCTTTTCCATGCCTAAAGGTCTTTAGCATTCACGGCCCCACCTGCTTGTCACAAGAGCCCTGTGCCATTTCTCAGGAACCCCTCTTCTGGGTGGCCTTGATAATCTTTTTCTTCTTCCCTTCCCTTTTTCCTCCCTTGTTTTCTACCTTATTTTTGAAATGTTCTTGGTCTTAATTACTTAACCAATTTAAAATTGTTAGCCTACTTCAATCTTTTTTGGCAAGTTGGTGGGAAGGCACGAATGAATGAATGAGTCAATTAATTAAAAGGCCCCTGATTTCAAGTTAGAAAAGTGAAGCCCCCAGAGTGATCACATAGGCCACCCCCATACATAGGTGTCAGGGGAGGGCCCATGTGACACCATCTCCAGCACTCTCCACACTCCCCCACTCCACCTCCCACTCTGGAGAGATCCTTTTAAATCACACCCCCCTTCTCCATGGTGTTTGCAACACCTCCTAAATTAGTTTTCTCTCTGAATTTCATTAGTGCCCCACTTGCTTGTCTTCCTGATGGTCTTCCCAATCTCCAAGGCAGCCATTAAGCAGGAGACTGAGTTGGCAACCAGGGCCCCTGCTTCCTGAATGAGGGTAAGGGGGACTCACAGAGGAGGGAAACTGAGGCTACTGGGCTGCAATTCCTGATGGCGCCCTGGTCCACCAGGCTCAGGCTGACAAATAGGAATTGGACCCTCACTGTGCGCCAGGCACTGGGGGCTCAGAGATGAGGGGCTGTGTGTGCCCTTGGAAGCCCCAGCTGGGTGGCTAATGCCTGTGCCATGTGCTGTAGGGACGTTGCCCTTCTGGGCGGGCAGGTGAGTGAGCAAAAGTGAGGGCAGTAGTGGGGAGAGAAAGGCACTGGGTTCATTCTTGGAAGATGGAACAGCATGTGGAAAGGCAGGGTGGTACGCACAAGGAGTACAAGCAAGCAACGATGAGGAATCTTTTGTGCAAGTATTTGTTTATCCAGTCACTGATTTGATGTATATTTAATGAGGGCTAGTGTTCCCAGCCTAAGAACACTGCAGGGAACAACATAAAGTGAATCCCTGACCTCGGGGAGCTTACCTTCCATTGGGAGAAGACAGAAAATAGACACACTTACAGAGTAACACGTGATGCATCGGGTGGAGACAAATGTCATGCAGAAAAGATGAATTGGCAGTGGGCACAGGAAGGACTGGGAGGAAGGCTGCTCCTTACACGGGGTGGTAGGCTTCCTGCTCTCACCTCTGCCTCATCCACCTTCTCCCCCCACCGGCCTCCTGCCACTCCCTGAGCACAACACTCGCTCGTGTGCAGGAACTCCCAGCCCCATGTGTGTCCTGCTCACTCAGATGGTGACCTAGAGTAGAGGTCTGTTCACTGTTGTGCCCTCTGCCTGAAGAGCTTCTCCCAAGACTGGAAAGAAGGCGTCTGTGTCTTATGTCCTGAGGCAGGAATATGTTCATGGTTCAAAGAACAGCAAAGGTGCCAGCGTCCCTGGTGGGTCACTACGAGGCCTTTGGCTTTGCATCTGTATGAGATGGAGAGCCACGGGAGGGTTTGGAGTGGAGCACTGATCTAATCTGACTATGTTCTAACAGATAACTCTAGGCTAGACCCCAGGAGGGAAGGGTGGCAGCAGAGCCCCAGGTCTGAGATGTGCTGAGGAGGGGAGAGAAGTGAGGGGTCAGTGCAAATAGGGCACAGACTACAGGGGAGGGATCGGGGACATGAGGCTGCAGAGAATAGGGAGCATATTACAAACCAGGGGTGTCCAACACTTGGCTTCTATGGGCCACATTGGAAGAAGAATTGTCTTGGGCCACACATAAAATACACTAACAAAGTCCATGCATAATTTCTGTAATATTTTTAAGAAAGTTTATGAATTTGTGTTGGGCCGCATTCAAAGCCATCCTTGGCCACAGGTTGGACATGCTTATAAATAAATCAGGTACTCAGCACAATGTCTCAAGAAACGTGACCCCGTTTTACCTGTTCCTCTTTATGTAAAGTGAAAAGGCTTAATAGATCTCTTCAGAGAACCATATGTCTCTGCTGCTGAGCACTTGTCCCAGTTTGTAGTTACACATTCCTCAGGCCGAGAGCAGAGGCTGCCTTTGTTGTAGGTCCCCGTTATACCCCCAGAGCCTAGCATGGTGTTGGGCTTATCACTAGTATTCAATGTCTTCCTTGAAAAGCTAAATAAAAAATTGAATCAGGAGAGTTCATTTCTCTGAACCTCAGTTTCCTCATCTGTAAAATGGAAATAACAGCGTCTAAGTAGCCATGTCTTTCCCACATTTCCCAGAACTCTAGAAGTCAGGCAGAAGCATGTGACTAGCTCTGGTGATGGGCGTGTCACTTCTGGACTGGAGCGTTTAAGAGCCAGTGCTCAGCCTTCCAGCTCCTTCTTCCCCTGCTGCTGAGACCAAGGTGGCCACAGGTTCCAGGTGGTACCCCTGAAATACGGCCAAGCTTTCATCAGCCTGGCCCGAGTCACCATGTAGAGCGGAGCCCTCCGCCCACCTCAGTCAGACATGCAACGTGAGCAGGAAATAAACCTTTGCTATGTTAAGCCACTGAGATTCTGGAGTGAATGCATTACTGCCACATCACATAGCCTAGAAATACTCAGACTTCCCCTTTGCAAACTTGCTTGGAGGATAAGAAAAACTGTTGGTTCGTAATAGGCTTTCAGTAAAGAGCTTGCTCCCTGGCTGCCTTGCCCCTTCCGCCTTCTTTGCCACGATCTGCCTCTATCTATGATTCCACCTTGCTCTGTGCCATTTTCCTCCTCTAGCCTGAACCATCCTTCCACTTTCTTCTCCCACCCCAGGTGTTTCCCACTGGCTGCTGTCACACTCCTCTGCACAGCGCTGTGAAGAAAAGCCTCCAGGGAGCCATTCCGGCCAGCTGGACCCGGCTATCAGCCCTCCTGTCCCCTGGGCAGCCACTCACTCATCTCCTCCTGCCCATTCTCAACTACACCTGATTCAACTCCAGCTCAGCTTGAAAGTAACGACTGGACTCTGGACCCTACCCCTGGTGTCCTGGACCTTAGAACAACCATACCTGCCACTGCTGCCGCCATGGTCCTGGACCTGCTCCTGGCTGCCAGCTCCTCCACCACATCCCGGCTGGATGCCTCACGAAGGTCCCCCTACTCTGGCCTGACCTTCACTACTTCCCATGCTGCTTAGTAGCAAAAGTCTTCAACCAAAAACCAACCACAGTTTTGGATTCTAAGATGGCATTTCTCACCGAGACCACAGGTTTGCAGTTGATAACTCAGAAAAATCAGAACAGACAAAGGACACTGACCTGATTCCATGTCAGCATGTCCTGAAGAGTGAGCAGTGTCTGTGGGCCCTGCAGCCCTCTTTCCAGGGCCATTGGATCCTGGAGGCCAGGGTAGGATCCTTTCTGTCAAAGCAGAGAACACAGACGCAACTGAGTGAGGTGGCCAGATGCCCCAGACCCTTTAACACAGACCTCTCCCAGCAGTCTTTGCAAACACACACCCCTGGGGAGATAGGGCTTGTTGCTGGTCGCTCAGCCACACGGAGAAGCAAGTCCCAAATGCCCTGCGAACTGCACACAGACTTCTTCTATGCAGCCTTCCTGGGAGGCTCTGGTGAGCCTTCTTCTGTTCTCTCATCTCATCTTGTGTGTGGGGGGGGGAGTAAGGGTCTTGTCTGACAGTCACTGTTTACATGAGTCTCCTCAAGCTGACCGAACCGGTTCTTCAAGGCCAGGGACTGCAAATGAGTCCTCTGTACAACCCAGGTGCCCAGCAAGGGCTTGGAGCAGAGCAGAAACCGAATGGTTTGTGAAGAAGGATCTACTTTGTGCTATGAAGGGCATGGGGAGGATGGAGCTCATGGCAGAGGCACTGCTTCTGCAGGCAAATAAACACATCACTGAATCTCTCTGAACCATAGTGTCCTTGTCCTATGTAACGGGCTGATCTTCCCTGGAATATACCATGTGGGTGTGCTGGGAGCCACCTGAGCAGCATTCCTTACACAAAAGAATTCTGGTTCTGGCCCACCTGCTTATTGCACTGCAGCCTCTAGAACTCAGTCCCCCTCTTTGAACCTCTGTTTCCTAATCTGAAAGAGGAACACTGAACCAGATGACATGTGAGGTCCTTTCTGCCCCTCGAGTTCCGTGACGTTGAGCTTGACTCATCTCCAATCTCCAATGCCCAAGGAGCTATCTGTATATGACAAAGGTTTGTGACATGAATAAAAGACATCCTATCCCACTCAGAGAAGGCTGAGGGGAGGCTCAAAGGTTTTCAGTCATTTGCCTCTTTCACTGCAAAGGGAGGAAATGGGATCTGAACACAAATCCTCACGGACTCAAGGTCTGGGTACTTGGGTATGCACGAACCACCACACTCGCCCACTGAAAACACCACAAAATGTCTTTTTATATAAAAGACTCGCTAGGCTAAAGAACAAAGCATGAAAAATACATTCAAGAATCTGAGGTAAAAAGTCATTATTTGAGAAATTCCCTGAATACCTATTTGCCAAAAATACTGAGGATCCTAGCTAAAAGGCATTATTGTCTATTATAAGGTAAGAAATTACTGGTAATTTCCATTAAAAATGAATTTCTCCAAGGTGTGAAATTTTTCTAGCTTCATCTGCATTTCTTAGATTTTTTTATTGTAAGTTCTCATTATTCTCAACAAAGAGTAACTGCATTAGGCAGGAAAGCTGGCCAGGCCCTGCCCAAGTACAGATCGCCCCTTATCTGCCCTGGGAGGGGTGGTGGGGCAGGCTCCTGTGCACCCCCAGGGAGAAGACCGGACAGCCCAAACAGAGTTAACAGGACAAAGTTTGGAGGTCAAGCTAGGAAAGTCCTTGAAAATCACACCATCTTCACGAAAATAAAAAATAGGCCGTATACTACTACCTGGGCCATGAGTATTATTTTATACATCTTGAGTAAGCAACAATGGCCGCTGCGCTCCAAATGTCTCCCAGGCCTTGTGCACTACAAGTCCACCCTGCGAAGTTTCTGGAGGCAGCAGCAACTAGCTCTGCCGTACAGTGGGCAAGGGGAGACGCACTTGCTTCTGTGTCTGGTGCCCAGTGCCTGGTGGACTTCAGGACTCAGCTGTTGGCTTTGCCCCAAGGGTCCTGCTGGGGTCCTAGTCACATCCAGGCACTTGGTGAAATACTCAGGGTTTTTCTCAAACCCTCCCCTTTGTCCAAGTCATCAAATCCTACTCTGCCCCCATAGCACGAGCCTTCCACCCTCGTCAGGGCCTTCTGGCCCCTTCCCTCAGGAAGGCGTTGCACAATCGCCATGACTTCAGGGAAAACCTCAGCACCTCTCCTGTTTATTTCCCTCTTAACTCATATCCCTTAAGTCCCTCTTTTACAAAGGACCTTCCATAAGCATCACAATGACTGTTAATGAAACCAAAACACTCATAGGTTGATCGTCAGTTTTACAAGGTCTTACATACTAGCATTTTTATGGAGGGAAAGTCCAGCGAGGAAAGGAGTGTGGCATTCACTTATTCACTTGCTCACTCACTCATTCATGCATATTCTGAGTGTTAGGTGCTGTCCAGGATTCCCTGAGGACTCAGAAGCAAATCCTGCCCTCAGGAAGTTTGCTGACTGACAAGGAAAACAAGACATGGCCATAAGTAATGATAATGGTTGGCGGCTGTGTAAGAGAGATACAAATAAAACCCAGTGGAGAGGTCACCTTGGCTGACAAATCAGAGACCGTTTATTGGACAACATATCATTAAGCTCAGTTTTGCACCAGAGACAGTGTTAGGTGGGTGGCATGGGGACAGGGCACTGTGCTTTGTATGAGGCAATAAAAGGCAAGGAGGGGAAGGCATGACAAAGAATGGTTGCATAGCTCAGCTTTTCAGAATGTGTAAAGTAGAAGGTACCACACTTGACAGGTAATGTGGGGGGCCCCAATAGGCAGGGCCCAGAATGACAGTCTAGGGAAGATGGCCATTATCCAGGCAGTACTAGGGAGCCATTGAGCTTTGAAGCAGAGCTGTGTGTGACACAGCTGTAGCGCTGCTACAGGAAGATGAATTTGGCGACTCTTGCACTGTATGAATTGGAAAGGGTGGTGCGTGGGGCAGGAAACTTTCACTTGTGTGTCAAGCATTGGGCAGAGTGCTAGGTGTTGGTACATATTTGATCACATTAAACCTTCTAGACAACTGCAGGAGGCAAGCATTGTCCTTCCAGATTTGCAGACGAGGAAAGGTGGCTTTGTGGAATCTCAGCTGCTTGTCCCTAGTCCCCCAGCTAGGACGTGGTGAAGATGAGATTTGAACCCTGTTCTTTTCTTTTCCAAGTGAACTACAAAGAAATCTGTGATGTTGTACATGACACTCCCAGTAAACCTTCTACCCAGAGTGCACCTCTCTGCCCACTCGAGCGGGGGTGGAAGTGTGATCATTGCCATCAGGTGGAATTACGTGCAGAGTTAGCTTTCCCCAAAGTGACCACAAATCAAGGAGATAAGATAATGCCTTGAGTTGTCCCAAACAACGTGGACTTTGGTCTCTGGCAGAGAATTTCAAAGAGGAGAGACCACTTCCTCCCTTGCTGGGAGAACTTGCTTCTGTCGTTCCCTTCCCAGCTAAGGGGTGGTAGCATGAACAGTCCACTGACCCAGGGACTCATGTTTCTGTGCTCTAGGCTGACTTCATTCGATCGGTAGACTTGGCTGGAGGACTCAATGCCCTCGAACTGAATGGCCACACTTGTAGATGGAGATAATAATCATGAAAGACTCCCATCAAGACCCTACTGTAAAACTTTTTTTTCTTCTAAGGGACAAAATATTTTCTCATTCTAGAAACCTATGTAATCCTTGCTAACAGATGTCACCCCAATTAAAAAAAAATATTTTCTCATTCTAACACAGAACATGGTGATAGCTGTGCTACGCACCTACCAACAGGGTGCAGGTTTTCTCAGCAGTGCTCTGACTTTGGAAGCAGATAGAGCAAGTCTGAACCATACTTTGCTTGGTGACTGCCTACGCGGCCTTGGGCGAACTCCTTAGCTCCTTGAATTTCTTCATAATTAAGTGGAAATGATAACAAAGGATTAGACTAAACACTAGACTCCTGATAACCACGTAAGAATGCATAATAATTTCTTGCCTTTTTATGTTCAACTTTCTGGGTATTGCTCTCATGGTGAGGTTGCCCCCACCTCCTCACAAAGCTACCAATTGAAGAAATGGATTTTTGGAAGAAAAAGTGCTAAAATTACAGCAAGTTGTTCATACCCTTGACCTAGCACTTATTCCCGTGTCTTATAATTCTTTGTCAGCACATTTTTCTCTTCCTCCAGCCTGGGAGGGAGCTCCTTTGGATGGTGACCACTGAATCTTCAATTCCCAGCACACAGTTGTCCCTGCTACTTTAGTTACCTTAGTCTGAGATCTAAACAAAACCACGGAGTCTGCAGCTCTTCCGGGATTTTATTTTCCCAGCCTGGTTTAAAGAGTGACTTTTAAGCAATACCTTCAAGAGCACATCCAATCCTCTGAAAACCATCTCATTATCAAGCAGTCATTAGGATGGAATACTTCACCTTGTTACTCTGTTAAAAGCTTTGGTTTCTAGTCCAAGACAATGATATATGCCAACATATTCAATACCATCTTAATAATGCCAAACCTCTCATGTCTTCAGACAGAACTGGACCAGATTGGGAGAGCTGGGTGGGCTCTAACAGGACACTGGAATGGCACAAGACAGAGTAAAAAGAAATGGGGCATCCAAACGGAATTCAAATCCTGGCTCGTGCAGTTGTGACAACCTTGCATAGTGCCTGGGCCAGAGTAAGTGCTTGGTAAAGGTTAATTCCCTTCTCTTCCCCTGAGTCTAGAGAAAAGCAAAGCTTTAAAACTTGTTGCAAAGTAAAGAGGGAGAGGAGAAAAAATTCACCACATTCCTGAGTCTATTTAGAATATGGACTTTTTTTCCCAAAGCTTTTCTCTCTAAGGAGTGAAGAAAGCAGATTATTTCATTTTAATTATGGCAGCTACAGCTGCTGCTTGTGAACTCAAAGACAAATTTTCAGATTAAAAAGAAAATGCATGCACGTGTGTGCATGCGCGCGCGCGCACACACACACACACACACACACACCACACACACACACACAAACTCACTGACCGAATCAACTATATACATAGCATGTAAACAGGGTGGAAAAATCTGGAATGTCCTGCTGGAGACAGTCAGATCCAGGGGGAAATCCATGAGCATGCTTACACCACTTCTCCTCCCATCTTGCCTCTTCTCTGCCCCCAACATCCAAGACCAGCCCATGAGCCACAGTGAGTGTAATGAAACATTTCCTGTTGCGCAGCTGTGCATTCTTAATGCACACAGGGGGCAATGAAGGCAGCAGATGGTTTTAGGTAATCTTCCTATGGACTTTTAACTGGGCGTCATCATTCACGAAGGCCTAGGAGTTGTTCTTTTTACAGGCCCTCTGTGGGTCCTGTAAGCCGACCCCAGACCTGCGGTGAGATCAAGTCTGCTGCACAGGGAAGCTGGGTAGGGCTTAGGTGCCACTTCTGGGCCCAGAGGCCAGCTCCAAGTTTCCACTCCGTATTCGCTTTTTATGGTCCTTCCTCTGTGTGCTCACAAGTGGTTCTCAAAATTAGAATGGCAAGTCCGAACTCATGACCTGTCACAGGTGAGCTGTCCCTATCTGTGCCTTGTATAGAGTTGCTTTGAAAGAATTGAGGACCCGTGCTCTTGCAGGGACGTTTGCCAGAGAGAAAGCTGAGTGAGCAGGTGGGCACATCACTGTACAGCTGCCTGGGAGTAAGGAGGAAGATAGGGGCTCCCACCAGACACAGGTCATGTGTTACCGGGACGCGCAAGAACTGCCCGTGGGACATGGCTTATAAGGACCGGGGACAGGGGAGTAAACAGCTCTCCAGTAGGCACACAGGCGAAAAGCCAACCTGACGAGGTCTGGGGTATCAGTGGGGAGTTTTCCAATTTTCTGAAACTTGCTTTTACTTAACTAATGTTCACCTTTAAGCCCTTCAAACACATCATCAAACATTCTGGGATCTGAACGTGCAGGACAAATGCAAACTCGTGTTCTCGACCCCCCGGGCGCTCCCAGAGCTGCCGGTCTTGGCACAGCTGGGTATTCAGCCTGCAAAGCCTCCCCTGCAGCCTGCAAAGCCTCCGGGACGTCCAGGTTCACCAGCTCCTCCTCTTCCTTCAGGAGCCAGTGCAGATGCCAGAATTTCTACTTCTGTTGTACTGATCACAGCTCACCGCACTGCCACTAAATCCTGGGGTAACCTGATCTTTGTGCTTCATTTCCTTCCTTCAAATGATCACCCCATCAGTGTCATTCCTCAAATGCAAGTCTGACCCTGCTCTTCCTGGCTTGAAATGCTTGGTCTCCACCATCTTTAGGACGAAATCCAAGCCCCTCCCTAGAGCAAGCAGTTCTCTTTGCCGTCCAGCCTGGCCACTTCTCCACCCCAGTCCGTGGCCACTCTCCCCTCAGACCCTCTAAGCCCCATCCAGACCCGGGTGCTCTAATACCCGCTCTTTCCCTTGGCCTGGGAGGCCTCTGGAGTACTCACCCACAAATGTACCAAGCAGCACCCCATCTCACTCTGGGGAAGCACCTCCCCGATTCTGGGAACATTTTTTTCCACTGCTCCCATCACGTGGGTTGTGAAGTCGTCAGTGTTGTTCGGCCAGGCACAGGTGGGCGGGCGCACCCTGACAGGGCTGTGTCGCTCATCGTGGCACGTGGGTTGTGAGCAGAAGTGTACCACTTCCAGGTAGAAGATTTAACTGCTGCGGCGGGATGCTCTCGAGTTCTCTCACCCTGGTGCACTCGTTGGCACAGTGGGATGATCTGTCCGCCTGGCGGATCATGAGGAAACCACGACCACTCCCACTCCCCACAGTAGACACAAGCGATGAGAGAACAAGCCCTGTGTTGTTACAAGTCACTTCAATCTAGGGATGAGTTTTATCCAACATTAATTAGCTGATCCAACAGATACGTGGGTCCTATGGTAATTGTCATATCCTTAAAGGACTCTGCCTCCCTGGCCATCACTGATTGGTTCTGGGCTGGGCACCCTAACAGCCAAACATAGTTCTGGGCCCCCTGGCTGCCACGGCGGAGAGAATCACCTGATCAAATACGAGCTGCTTGGAATTCTCCCCTGGGATTTTTGAAAACAGGAAGTGAAATACAACGTAGTCTCTAGTACTGAAAATTGCAAGATGTAAAAACTTGAGAACTACTAGTGAACCACATTCTCCAAAATTAATATGTTGGAGGCCTAACGCCCAATACCTCAGAATGGAACCTTATTTGGAGATAGGTCTTTACAGAGGTAATCAAGTTATAATGAGGTCACTGGGGTAAGCCCTAATGCAACATGACTGGTGCCTTATAAAAAGGGGAATTTTGGACACAGAGACAGACTTGCATGTGGGGAGAATGCCACCTGAAGATTGGAGTTATGCTGCCACAAGCCAAGGAACTACAAGAAGCCAGGGGAGGCCTTCAGAGAAAGCATGGCCCTGCCCACACCTTGATTCTGAACTGTTAGCTCCCAGAACCGTGAGCTGAGAAATTTCCATTGTGTAAGTTTAATCGTTTGTGGTACTTCGTTAGAGCAGCCCTAGCAAAACAATACAGTGGGAAAAGGTGATCTCTGGCATCAAAAAAGCTCAGAAGTATAAGAAAAGCAGACCACAGCAGCAAAAAGAGACAGAATAAATTTAATCACAACAGAATTAAAACCCGATCCCAATTCCCCTCTATCTCTATTTTCTCTGGCTGGAAGGTTGAACTCCTTGGATTCTATGAGGCACTAGTAAAAATCCTTCTGTTCGGAGTAAGTTAATTCTGAGGTTTCTGTCACTTTGAACCTACAGACCCAAGTAACACTATTAATATTTAATAATTATCTTCATTAAGATTAAGAAATAGAAAGCAACGTCAGTGGCTCCAACGGATGCTGAATCTACTAGATTCATGACTGACGGACAAGCAAGCCCACTGCTTCCAAGTGTTGTCCAAACACATCCCAGGAAGAAACAGGGTCCCCTCCTGTCTGAGTGCAATAGGCTTCATACGTTCACGCAGTTTAATCCTCCTGCTGTTTCCTTTAATCTAGTAACAGCCTGAGTAAAATGTGAAAAGGATTTTCTCCTGCTCAGTTATGCCTTTCTTCCCTGTCCAAACATAACTGCATGCCTGGCCCCATGAAATGCTCCAAAACAAAACAAGTCCAGCCCAAATCCCTCCTCTCGTTTCATGTTATTTTCTTGGCTGCACAGACTTAGGGGCCTTTGTTTCTTCTGCTCTGCCCTTGGACTCTTCCTGTCCACATTCCCCTCTGTCTGCGCTCCCACGCCAAAACAAGCTAGTAGAGGTGGGGAGAGGCAATCTGAAGGAAGGCAGGCTGGAAAGAATTAAGCATCTCTGACAAGAGCTGGAGGTTCCCTGAAGCAACTCCCCAGCCCTCTAGAACAACCACCGAACACAGGCCCTCATGGGCAGAGTGTGGCTGGACAGCAGGACGTGGGTTACAAGCTCGGCCTTGTTGAGTAAGAGATCATTGTTCAAGGTACAGTTGAGCCTCTGGGGCTGCCACCATTGCAAGAAAGAGCAGAACCATTCCACCTTGGGATCATACAAAAGCACAGAGACGCTGGTCTCCTCCAAAGGACAAGGGATAGAATTACTCACGTGAGCAAGACTCGATGACTACAGATACTACAGAGTTCGCCGCCCCTCTCCAGAGTACAGGCAGAACCTGATTTCCCTCATTTCTTCTATTCAGGAGATCATAGGAAAATATGTCTATCGAGCTGCCAGTTGTCTTGCTAAGAGACATTAGAAAAGAGCAGGAATTTCCTAGAATAGGTGGGGACCAACTCAGCCTTGGACAAAGAGGGTGGCGGGGGGTGACAGGGCCGAACAGATGCCCGTTTGCCACACCTGCCGCTCTCCCTGTCTCACAGAGCACTGGGTGCTCAGGGTCCCTCGCTTACTGGCTGCTGCGCAGGTGACCCGTCTGACAAATGGGAGAGCGTGACAAAGGACTGGGGGTGAGGAGAGAAGCTCGGGCACCTGTCGCTGTCTTGGGAGTCGTAGGCAGCATTCCTGGTGGTGGCTGCGAAAGCTTTGCTGCTTCCTGTCCTGACAGGCACCCTCCATGATGGTTCGAGCTCCTACTGGATGGTCCCACCTTCTGGGCTCTAGAAACCTTTTCTTATTATCCCTCCAGTCTTGGGGCGACAGTGTTTCCCTGTTGTTGCTGATCTCTGGGCTCTTCAACATGTACTGTAGCTTCTCAGTTATGTCCTCAATTTGTGACCAATTCCCTACATGAAATTCCCTCTGTTGAAGAGTGGTTCGTTTACCCGCCTAGCCACTGGCGGCAGGTGGGAGCACCCCTCTGCAGCCCCTGGTGCAGTGGACGTACAAAGGTTCACGGTACTTGGGCTGGGCCAGGCAGCCACGGCAGAACTGACCACTGCAGTCCAGCCCGAGAGGGAATACGGAATAGGCAGGGCACCTAGGAGGTACCAGTAAGGTTGGGGAGGCAGCCCTGGAATGGGAGGGTAGGGGCACATCGTCAGGTCTCTGCTTTTTTTTTAATGAATTGCGACAGCTTGAATGTGACTTTCTATGTCATTTGGTAAACTCACATGGGCATGTCCAAACATTAATGCAGTGGATGCCAAGGAACTCAGCTGTAGAACTTCAAACTCCTTTGGCAGGTTAGGATGCCCTGAGTCTCCTTAGGGAAGCTAGGGTTTTCATGAGACTGAGAGAGGCCAAGGAAGACATCTCTCAGTAGATTTCGTGAGACATATAAGTCTACATGTGATGTGGCTTGCACGGAGCATGTCTGTGTGGATCCCTACAATCATAAAGGGTGAGCATCAATTCTTGGAAACTCAGACGGGTGGAGGGAGCCATCCAGAGAGAGAATGGGGGCAGAAATAAAATAGGAGAACTGTTGAGGGACAGAGCATCCTTGGTTACTAAGCAAGAATTTGGATATTAAAAAAGTATCCATAAACAGACAGACAGAGAAAGCAAAGAGCCCACCAAAAACTGAGGAATAATGGCTTGCAAAGTTGTCCATGCAGGCCAGCCCTCGTGTGGTGGGCGAGTTTCCCAGCAGAGGTCAGCCTCCGAGTCAGGTGGGGGACTCTGGGATCCATGAGGCTTCTGCTCAGGTGACCTTTTATTAACTAACCCAAGTGTCCCAGATCAATTGTCCCCACAGGAACTCAAAGGCATGGAACAGCAGGCTCTTCATGAACTGCCACGTGCCTCACCTCCTTGGTCATCTCTATTGGTCCCAGAGGGGAAACCAGTACTGGGACTTCAGCAAGGACATGGCCTTACCCTCAGTATCCCCACCCACCTGTCCTGACCTCACATGCCCACCCATACTGACACACGTGCTTATTTCTACCTTGGTGAAACTGAACACATTCGTGGGAAGAGAAACCACGTTGAAAAAGAGGCCCTTCCTGAGATGGGACCACCAAGAAAATCATTAGCCATCGTTCCTTCTGTCAGCACGTTTACCCACACTCCCCAGAGTAGCATTGCCACATGGCTGGAAGGGACAGATGTGTACAATGCAAGATCTTCTCCAGAAGATCAGATCTGAGAGTTTCTAGGCAGGGTGAGGCCCTCTTTCTAGAGCTGGATTTCTGACCTCAAACACTGCTCCTGCTCTTCTCCTAAAAGGTCAGGAGCATCCCGGGGACTAACTTGACAAGACAGAAACCACAGCAGCTCTGATATCTGAGGAAAGGGCTCCAACCTCTGCCAGTGGCTAGCTTGGGGACAGGGACAGGCCCTCAGAGCCTTAGTTCTCTCAGCCGATAATGAGAACATCATTATTTATCTACACCACTCCTAGCAAGTTGCTGTGAGGACCACCCAAAAAATGAATGGAAAAAGCACTTTATAACATGCAAAGCCCAAATTAAAGCACTTTTGCTGTCATCATGAACATCCAAGGCCTCACATTTTCTGAGCCCTGTGACAGCTGCAGGAGCCATTTGCTCATCATAACATGCAGGCAGCAGGTAGGAGGACGGACACGTCCAGGTAAGACTTCAAAAACCAACCCGTGGGCCTTCTGGACTAAGATCAAAATCAAGTGTTTACACGAAAACACACACATAAACCAATCAGATGTTTATGGTACAAAAGATTTGCCCTCTGGCTGCCTCGCAAGGGCCCTTGGGCTCAGGGCTGCCCTTTTACAACTGTTTTTACCTTCCAATCTGCCTTTGATGCTTGTTTCAACCCACGGGACTCACTAGGGGTGGGAAGAGGTATTGCTGCTGGGGAAACCGGCTTCCAAACCTGGGCTGGGTTTTAGCACGTTTATCATATAGCTCAACGTAAATAAAGCTTAATGTTCTTTATAATTCTGCACAAAAAGGAAGAAATTAAGTAAAAAGGACATCCAGCTGGAAACATATTTGTAGCATAGAAGATAGAAAAGGGTTAATATCTATCCAATAAAGATCTGGTGCAAACTGATGTGGGAAAACATTGAGGACACCAACAAGTACATGGGGAACAGACATGGTTGTGTTATGCAGGAAGTACATTGAGTGAATCCACACGTGGAAAAATGTACAGTTTCTCTAGTAATCAGAGAAATACAAATTAGAACAAAAAAAATACAATTATACATAAAGTAGTAAGCTTTTCTGCACAATGCTTGGGGGCCCGTCATTTCAAAGGAGTTAGTTAGCACCTACGACACCCGCTACAGTCAGGCATACAGGATGAGCAAAGTAGACATGGTTCGTGGGTGCAGCAGTCTTGCTTTCTAGCTGTGAGACCTTGGGAAAGTTATTTAACGTCTCTGAGCTTTGTTGTGACAATTACAAGGTTTATTTCACCTAAGCTAACACGTTTGATTCACCCAGCTCTGAAACTTAAGCGAGGCAGGGAGCTTTAGACCTGAGCTTAGGTGTGGAAACCCAAACTCAGAGAGCTGAAGTTACTTGCCCAAGGTCACAGAGTCAAGGGCTCCAACCCAGTTATTCAGGGTTCTAGATCATGCTTCCTATGGAGGCAGGAATGCTGTTAAGGGGCCCTGATAGAGGCTGGTGGGGGGACCACTTCCGGTGGTACAGATACTGGTGAAAGGTAAGGAGACGGGGCCAGTCGGGGCCAAGAGCATGAGCAGGGCAGACTCTTCAGGCCCAGAAGCCCTGCACAGGGCGGTCCCCAACCTGAGCCCTTCCTCTTACTTGCTCCTAAACCGAAAAGGTGCTTGCCGATGCCACCTGCATTCAACAATGACAGAGAGTGGGTTTTCCATTTTTTTGATAGATGATAAGAAAAGCAGGAGGTGGCAGCTGGTCTGTTTATTATCTGCTCCTACCAAGCACTCCGGAGTGATGGGCAGAGGCAGTGAGGCAGGAGTTGCTGAGTACATCCCCAAACAATTTACTATCCACACTCCGCAGCCACAGGCCCAGTGAATTGTGCTAACATTCAAGACACATTGTGTCTGGAACTGAGCAAAAATAAAAAGGAATTTCTTTGAGTGTGATTCAGAACTCTTGTGGGAGAGCAGTGTCTGGGAGAAAAAAAAGTGTTGTTTAGGCAGAACCTCCACCAGCCAGAAAAGGAGCCTAATCTGGGATCTGGTTGGAGGTCGGACCCTGGATAAAAGCTCGCCAGAGGGCCCAGCAAGGTGCGGAGGGTGGAGTGTTAAGAGCCCTCTGCTCACGTTGCTCCTTTATTTAAAATCATTCATGGTGTTGCATGGCCAACAGGGTGAAATTTCAGACTCACAGAACAAAGCGCTTCGTGGAACCACCCTTCTCCCTAACCTTGCCAGGTATTTGTAGTTCCCCGAACGCAGTGTCGAGCTGTTGTACGTGCACAGTTGCTCTGTCCAGATTATCCCCTTCCCCAGCCCTCACCTAAATCAGTCTGGGCCCACATCAGCTCCTCCAACAGCCTCCACTGAGGCTGCCAACCGAGTCAGACACCATTCCTTTGGTTTACCTTCACCTGCACAATTTAGCTATTTATCTCTCTCCACCAGTAGAGATTGGGCTGTTTCTTTATCTAATTCTGCATCCCGACTCTAGCATGAAGCCTGAGGCACAGCAAATACTCATACACCCCACAGATATTTATGGGCCAGAAGGAAGGTTGGATGGTTGGTTGGAGGGGTGAAATAAATATTTTACAAAGTTCACCTGTAATTGTAAGGAAGATGGTGGTGCAAAGGGAGATCTGAAGATCAGAGGTGGGGCTTGGGCGATATGATGATGGCAGAGGCAGGGAGATGGCAGCATGCAGAGAATTTAAGCTAATCGGTAGATGGACTTGTTCAAACCTGATAAGCTCGTGGGGCGGAGAGGTTGAGAGAGATGGCACAAGAAGGCTGACCCTCATTTCTAGATGGAGCAGAGTATGATGCATTTAGACAAGATGGGGACCCGGATGTATCTTCATATTGGGGGAGGGGAGGGCAAGTGGGGAAAATATATGGTAAGTCTAGTTCAATCAGCCAGGAAGGAGGTCTGTAGAGGGGCAGAACCCCAGCACAGACATACCTCGTTTTATTGCACTACACTTTGTTGGGCTTCATTTTACAAATGAAGACAAGACCCTCCAGCAGCAAAAAGATTTCAACTTGCTCTACTACAATACTTCCTTTACCTTGGTGTTCTGGAACGGAACCCACAGTATCTCTGAGGTATGCCTATACATATGCTTTACCTGTCTCCAGGTAGCCAGTCCTCCAGTGGGTAGGCCTTGGTTAAGATGGCCCAATGACAGAATTTCTGTGATTAGAGCACACAGAAGTCCCTTCTGGTTCAGCACAGGGCTTGAGGTCCTCCCAGTGAGCGGGAAGGACAGGGCTCTCTCAATATGACCACAATGACAAGTCTGACAGCCCTGACCGCGTGGCTCCCTTGGCATTGCCCCGGGGAACCTGCAGCTACCTCCGCAGTGTGATGGATCCCAAGGGAGGCTGCGCCACGCAGTGTAAGGAGTGCAGCCTCGGGAGGCAGGCAGACCTGGGTTCGAGTCCCAGGCCTGCTGCTGCTGCTGAGCCAAGCAGCCTTGGTAAGTCGCTTCATTTCTCTGAACCTCGTTTCCTCATCTGAAAAATCAGGGCAGTGATTCCCACTTTTGATTGTAAGTATCAATTTAGACAAGCTCTCACATACCAGGCACTTCTTTCCTTTGACCCTCTTGCCTTCTGAATACCTCATTTATCCTTTGACCAAGGGAGAAAATCTCCGTAAAGAAGCCTGTCCAATATTCCCGGGCGCTCACTTTATGGCTGGGAACGCCAGAGAGAGTCTGAGAAGGTCTGGCCCCCCACGCACGAAAACGAAATGCTGAAAGCTGTGAGCATGCCTTTTCTTGTAGAGGCGTGCACACCTGGGTCAGTTCATCCTTCCTGGCTAAGTGGCCTCGGGCTCTTCAGTTCCTCTGGTTCAAAAAGGGCCTGTTAACCTCTGCACCCACAGCGGTCCTCAGGCTGGGATGAGGTCACTTACTTTTGGAAAAGCAAGCAGCAAATGCTCAGGAAATGTCCCGTGTCCGTGTCCTTCACCTCTGCAGACTGAGGCTTTCCTGCGTGTTCTCACAGGCTCCTTTCTGCTTTCTCATTTGGACACTTAATGGGTTTCACCCTCTTAAGTGACACCTGCTAGAAATGTAATTGTGCACATAATTGCTACGTGGGAATGGAAGCAGCTTTATTTCGCAATGCTGGTGCTTCCCTTAGGAAAAGAAACAGTGCCCATGTGGAGCCTTTCCTGCATGCCGATGGCGGGTGCAGGGCACCTGGGCCAGGGGACCGGCAAGGCAAGAGGGACATACCTGCTGAAGCATTCACCTTTGCAGAACCAACTACAGTAGACTCTCCATTAACTGGACTGAAGCAAGCAGCACTTCAGATGCTTGAGATTTTGCCGGTTGCTCGAGTTCTGGTTAACAGAGCGTCTACATACATTCGTCTGGCATCTACCAATCCCCTGGGTGCCGGTTAACTGAGCATCTACTGTATCTGGTGCTGGGTTCAGGGCAAGCCACGGGGCCTTATCCTGATACCAAGAGAAGACTAAACAACCCAGAAGTTTATGACAACCATTATATTTAAATTCTAAAGGGCAGGGTGGCACCTGCTGTAGAGTAGGAAGTGAGAGGTGTGGGGTTCAGATCTGAGATGGGGCCCGTGCTCTCCTCCCTAGTCGTGGGGATTGACACGTGCTAGGCACTCAAGATTGTGAAGTGGGGACCTTAATAATAACACAGTGATAGGAGTTAGTATTATTGCTAATAATCTTGTTAATGAAGGACCAAGTGGAACTCAGGGCAGGAACTTTTTGGAAAGGCAGTGAGAAGGCAATAGAAAATTAGCTCGGGGATGGGCAAATGTCTTAGTGTCAGCCTCTATATAGATTCAAATACAGAAATACACGAATATAAGTACATACATAAACGCACAAATATATTTCAAGCTTGTCATGTTCAAAAAACTGACCATTGCCTGTGATGCCGTGGAAACTATGGGCGTACCTCAGAAATACTGTGGGTTCAGGTCCAGACCACCACCAGAAAGGGAGTCATAATCCTTTTGCTGGTGGAGGGTCTTGCCTTCAATATGTAAAAGCAGCAATGTCTGCAATACACAGTAAAGCGAGGTATGCCTCCTCCCTCCGGGCCCCCACTCTCTCGTTCAGCTTTGAGAGATTTATCCTCGGCTTCTGGACAAGAATTAGGATGTTCATTTTACTTTTGGTTTTTAGCTGAACTCGTTTGTCTATTTAGACCAACAACTCCTTTGACCCTTCGTGCCAGAGACTGAAACTCTTTCCTCTCTGCCCTGTAAGCCATGGGCCAGTCTTCTGGAACTACGTGCAGTTTTGGGGTGACTTGCTGCCTGTAAGAACACTTGGAGTTCAGGGCCCTGCCTCACACACTACTCATTCTGGGAATGTATGTCAGGGCTCTGATGCTGCCACAATATCTGCATTACTCGATGCCATTATGGAACCAAGGCTGTGTGATAAATAATAACAGAATGCACTGGGCTGCAAATCTCTACATCTCAGTCCTATAGCACAAATAGTAAGGAAAGACACAAATCTTTATATGTGGAAATCTTCCAGAAGTCTGGCCAAAGTCTCCTGAATATAATCTAAACTTTCCTTAAAGGCTAAGATTATGCACAGCTATTACTTAGTGCTAGACTGCTGATGCCCTTCGTGACTACCTGTGTCATGATGTTTGCTCCTTAATGAAATGGCCCTGGCATTTTGTGCCTTCACGGTTTTTATGCTTGCTCTTCCTCATGCTGCAGTGTCCTCCCTGACTGTCAGCAGTCACGTGTCACTTTGTGTTCCCCTTGTCATGCTTGTCATTCACCTTGTTGGACAGTGAGTCCTCAGAACACAACTCTACAGCAGGACCTGGCTCACTGCACTGGAATTATCTGGGCCCATCTCTTGCAGACACCACTGGCTCTCTCTACACCTACGACTACCCACTTCCCATGTGTTTTTCTGTTCACAGAGGCTGGGCAGGTAGAAACAACACACGGACTCCCTTTCAGCTAAGCCCAGGTTTTACTGAACAGAGGCATCCCCAGGATAATAGAGGGCAATGCTGTCACAGGCTGTGGTGGCTGTGCTCAGGTGAATCTGGTCTTCCCACATGCACACGGGCCAAGCTGTTTATCTGGACAGCTGCGAGGTACATTCTACTTTCTGTTCCTGGAGTTTTGAGTCCCAATGGGTATAGATAAAGGGGGTTGCATTACAATACGCCTAGGCAGTGTTGTTACTTCTCTGATTCTGGGCCATCCAAGCTTGAGTCCCTGGAATTCCTGGAAAGTCTGCAAGCCACCTAATATCCCACACAAAATTCTTTCCTGTGTAAGCTAGTCTATAGTCGATTCTTTTGTCTGAAACTAAGAAGCTTGATGAGACAACATCTGTCTACCCCAAAAGTGTAAGGTCCTTAAGCGCAGGGATTCTCGTTTGTCTTCATCTACCCTTGGCCCAGATTATACTCTGGGTCTTTAAGACATCCATTGACTGCATGACTAAGATAAGGGGGATGG
Organism: Lyroderma lyra; assembly: GCA_004026885.1. Taxonomy (NCBI): domain Eukaryota; kingdom Metazoa; phylum Chordata; class Mammalia; order Chiroptera; family Megadermatidae; genus Lyroderma; species Lyroderma lyra. The sequence goes on along the minus strand of PVJL010000242.1, from coordinate 366,107 downwards.
GCAGACAGTCACCTCCAGGGGCCCCACCCACCACTGCAGGATGCATTGCTGATATTCTGCTAATGCTTAGGAAATCAGATCACCTACTATTAAGATCTTGTGTAAAGTGCGAATAAACAAATAGGTGGTGAGATTTCCTATCAGAAAAGCGAAAAGACTGATGCACAGACAACTTGAAATGTGTTTTGTCACACAGAGCCTTTTTTTGTTTCCTGCCCAGCTGACTTTGCCGCGTTCCAAATAGCTGAGGGACTTCCAGATAATCAAAGTTCTCTAACCATACGCAGTGTTAGTCTCTCCTTTCAGACCCTTTCCGGTCCAGATGCACAAAGAGGATAGCAAAGGGAAATAAATCCAACACTTCCTTGCTACACCCACTAAACCGCTAAATCTCAGCAGTTCTGAATCATCAAACCTTGCATTTCTCATTAACTGCCCCTCATAATGCAGCATTTTCAATTAAGCTGGGAACACTGCTATACTAATTATGTTATGATATTAGTCCCTGAAGATTAATATTCAACTAACAGTTTGGGAGTGCTGTTTGGTTTGTATTCCTCTATCTACCTGAAAAGAAACATTTCCTTGAAAGTTGTCCTTGAGGTGGCAACTCAAAGGAATGGAATCCCAAAATTAGATGCTCTCCACAGAGTACTGTCTGCAGAGACAGCACTGGTTGCACCAGAATCTGATCATATTAAGCCACAGAGAAACATCATAGGACCTTCTGGATGGGGAGCACGTTATTTATTTCCTCTGTATCCCACAAAGCCCTGTGTCCATAGTAGGTGCTCACTTAATACTTTCTCATCAGGTCAGCCTTAATATGTCCCCTACTAAAAAACAACCACAACAGAAACTCTGCAATATGTCTGCTTTTTTGTCAAAAGTACGGCTCTGTTCCATGAAAAATACAACCAACAAAAGGAAAGGAAGTTATATTTGCTGCTGTGTTTTATGAATCAGAAATTTTCCAAATCCGTTGGACCATTAACCCTCCTAAGTACCTTGTGAGGCAGAAGCTATTACCCTCATTTTACAGATGAGACAACTGAGGTTCAAGGAAGTCAATTGCAGGGTGTGGGACCAGCTGAGGAGGTGGCAGAGACCTGGATGCATTGACCTAGGGTCTGCGTTCTGTCCAGTACATACACATGACATCACTTACTCTGGTATGATGGTGCACTCATAAGGACTGGGTATCACAGAGCCAAATAAGAACGTCTCTGTGCTGAAGAAGGGCAAAGGGAATAATAGCCATTTCATACTAATTAATCACAGTGATTACACTGATCACGGACATTCACTCAGCACTTACTACACACTGGACACTCTGCCGAGTGCTTTGCACATTCCATCCTCATCCTAGCCCCGTGGGCTAGGCATCATCCTCCCAGAAATGAGGAAAGTGGGGCACAGCTGCTCAGGTATGAAGATAAGAGATTGGTACTATCCCACATGTTCTGACGCCACGATGACTGTAAGGATGGTGGTGTTGCTATCCCCATCTCATGATGACAATCTCTCTGCCAGAAAGTGGCAATACTAGGCCTGAGTGACTGCAAAGCAGGTTAGGACGTGGCATGCAAATGGTAACACCAGAGATGTACTAGGGAGAGTCAGGAGCACAGGACATGAGAGAGGTAAGAAATTCCCACAGGATGCAGTGGATGGGAAGGCTTCTGGGAGGTGGTGGACTTAATGGGTACAGAGGGAAGTCCGGCCCATCTTTACGGGGCAAAGAATGGCACTGTCACTGCCACATTAGCTGTGCTCATCTGCTGTGCTCCCTAAGAAGATTGTGAGGTACCTAAGGCCAAGGATGTCTTACCATGCATCTAGAGCCCCCAAAGTGACAGGAACTCCAAAAGCCTCAGGGAGGCCTTCGATTTAGATCCTGATCTACTATTTTTTAGCGGAATGACTTTGGGTAAGTCACTTCAGAGTTCTCCAGGCCTGTTTCCTCCTTTGTAAAGGTAAGAACACCTGATTGTTGCAGTGATCAAATGCACGGAGGTATATGACCTCATGCCGTCGACTGTCAAAGGCTCTACAGTGCAAAGCACTAGGGGAGGCGGAGAACAATGGCGGTGAAGTCCTCCGGAGCTGGACTGCCTGAGTTCTGATCCTGGCTGCTACTTAATAGTGTGACCGTGGGTAAGGCACTGTCTGTGACTATCTTTGTCTTGGTTTCCTCGTCTTTACCATGGGGGTGATTATAGCATCTGGCCGTTTTTAGGATTAAGGGGGCTACTGGAGTTAGCACTGGGTCCAGTGGGCACAGAAAATGCTTCATTTGAGTCATCATGAGCGGGGTTAGCAGTACTGCTTTAGATCTCCAAGAGATAATGGCAGGATTTGTGGATATTCAGCACTTCTATGACATGAACTTAACCATAACTTTGGCCAGGCAACTTACAAGTCCATCCCTTAATGATAAGGGGTCTGAGCAAGAATGTGGAAGGCTGGCAAACCAAATCCATCCCCAGACAGCTCCTCCGGGAAGCCCACCTAGACCACGCTATCATGCCCGCTTCCTCTGCTGAATTTCTATGGCAACCAAGATTCAGAGAGATGAAGTAACTCATCCGTGGTCCTGCAACTAGTAAATGGTGAACCAGGATTCAAACACAGGCCATCCGATCCCAGAGCTTATCCACTACACAAATGTGGGAATCATCTATGCCTTGATGCTTGGAAAGTTTCAGCATAAATCATCTGAACTTAGGGCCTTTACAAAATAAATCATTCTATTAAAATCTTTCTCAATGTTCCCTTTGCATATGACCTTTTGAAAATTTTTCTACTTCTTCGACTCTGTTTGAGTAACTAATTTACATTTTTCAGGAAAATAGCCTATCTTGTGAAGATTTTCAAACTTGTTAGAGTACAATAGTGCATTCCATTGCTACCATTTTAAATCACACCAGTTGCTTTATTTCCTTTCTTATATGTTAGTTCTCCTCATTTTAACATTAGATGTTTTCCAGCACTATATCTATTTTGCAGTACACAGTACAATAAGAAGTGTGTGTGTGTGTGCATGCACACACACACACACACACACAAACACAGTTATTTGACAATGCTGGCCACAGTCAGAGCTGCCTAGCTTGAAAATAAGCCTGAATGTATTTTTGAGAGAGAATTCTTTTGGTGAGAAGAAGTGCTACAATGAGCCTGTTTGGATCTGAAAGGGTGGCCTCCTGTGTTTAGACACAGAAGAGTTACGTTGTTTGACGTCAGAGAGCAGTGAATGACTAGGACAGCAGAGTGCTGGAAGAGGGGTTCTGGGGGATCCAAAGGGGGATGACAGGGAGAAAGGGCTAGGCACCAAGGTGGCAAGCCAGGAAAGGTTGGCCAGGGAGATATTTGGAGAGCCCTGGGCATCCTGCAGCTGCGGGTCATGGCGTGTATTGTTTACTTTAACATGAAGATAACTGATCACTCAAAGTTGGAGGAGATCCCAGTGAGGGGATCAGGCTCTGAAATCACATGATCTTCACAAGCAGGCAGAAGAAAGAATATTTAACTGAGTTTTTTAACACTCTAAAATGAGGGTTAATAATAATTCACAGGGTCATTGTTGGGATTACAGAAGATGAGGTTTGTCAGCGGCCTAGCATGGAGCCTGCTCCTTGCAGACCATCGCTCAGTGCTATACAGTTACGTGGAGAGGCAGACGTGCACGCGTGTGAATGAGTGTGTGCAGTGGGGCAGGTGAAGGTTAAAGTTAAGGATGAAATGTTCAACCACAAGCCTTCTAAGAATCCTTGCAGGGCCCCATCGATGGCCTAGTGCATGAGATGGCCCTCCTGAATTTCCTTTCTGAGGCTTGCATTTGGGGGCCCTCCCCGTTAAGATCAGTTAGAAGTCAATTTCACAGTGGTTGGTTTTATAAGATTCCCAAAAAATGATAAGCTGGAAACAGGCAATCACTGCTTTAGGGGAGCAGAGGCTTTCCTCAACAGAGCCTTAGATGCTTTGTTTATTTATTTGGATTTGATTTTAATTTGGTAAATAATGTTGATTCAATTTTTTCCTCTGACTCTCAAAACAATATATGTGCAGGGGGAAAAACAGCTGTCAGAGCCCTCACCAGACCTCAAACTAATGGTGATTTTTCCCTTCATCTGCTGTGAGACTTAAATAAATACATTTCCCAAAGCTGATGTGCAATCATTTCCAAATGTAGAAGGAAAAAAACCCCAACAACCCAGAAAGGTGGCAAGAAGAGGAGAAAAAATCATCCACAGTCCCACCACCCAGAGACAATCACTGTCAGTCGTTTTTGTGTGTGTGTTTTTCCTTCCTGTAAGTTTTCTCTAATTTTTTTCTATGTGTGTGATTTTATCTCCTGCCTCTTGCACTTAATGGTATACCATAAGCATTTCTGCATGTCATTAAAAGCTCAGAAAACATCATTTTTAATGGCTACAAAGTATTCCATTCTATGAATGAACCACAATTTACCTAACCAATTCCCTATGGTGGAGCATTTAATGGTTCCCATTTTTCACTGTTATAAATAAAGCTGCGGTAAGCCCACATATATACATTTTTGTCTGTGTTTCAGATTGTTTTCTTAGGACAGATTCCCAGAAGTAGCATTACTGGGTCAAAGGATATAGAATTTATTGAGGGTCTTCAATCTTATTGCCAAACTGCTTTCCGACCAGCAGTCCCCATATCTGCCCCTCTGGCAGTGGTGATGGGCCCCTTAGCACGTGCAGCCAGCCCTATCGGGTGCATTTCTTGGTCCCTACACTCTGGGAAGGGACACCACCACTTGCCGGAGGCCTGGGCTCTGGGAGGGCTTTGATTCCTGTGACTCCCGGGTGGTGGCCCCAGGCAGGGTCATGGGCCTGCCCTCTCCCCTAGGGTCTGACTTCTTCTCTTTGCATCTGGGGCACCGAGGGGGTTCAGCGTGCTGCTTATTCCAATCAAGGATCTGTGACACAGGAGAAGGCAGCGGGTGGGGAGGTACCTGTGATACAGAGGTAAATTTTAGCACTTTTTTGGCAATTTATCAGACACAAGGTATTCTGTTTTCTCATTTTTTAAATTGCCACCATGTGCATGAGAAGGCTTTGCTGCACAAGTCTAATTGCTGTGCTCAAATGCATCCTCACACAGCGAATTTGGGGGTTTGTTTTGGATAGCACTGGAGAAACGCTTCTCTTCCTGATTTGTGTTATAGAGGTCGCTGGGCATGCCCTGAGCAGAGGGCAGTGCTGAAATTAAAGAAAAATCAAAGCACTTGAAAGGGAAAACCATGTAAGCCTTTTCACAAGCAGAATCTGAGAGCTCTAACCGAAGGCTGTGGGGAATATTTAATCGTTAGAAAAACAGAAACACAAGAGGAGGGAGGGCTGCAAGAACAGAGCTGTTGACATCTCGAGAGGGCGAATGTCAGCAGGGCAGGAGGTTACGTGCTCACAGTGAGAGGCAGGAAGAAAGGTTCTGAGCGCCTCCAGGGGAGCCGGGACAGAGGGAGGTGTTCTCTTAAACGTGGGATGACCAGGAGCACAAAGGCTTGGAGAGGTCCAGCCATGACACACAGCTAGGTGGAGGCAGAGTGAGAATTCGACTCAGGACCAGCTGGGCCGGATCCAGTGGTGTCCTACAGTAGTGTTTTTCAAACTTTAATGTAGATGAACTTCAAGTGAAGATCTTGTTAAAGTACAGATTCCGATTCAACAGGTCCGTGGAGGAGCCTGAGCGACTGCCTCTCCCTCCAGCTCCCAAATGATGGAGGTGCAGCTGCTCCCGGTACCACACATGGAGAGTAACAAGGCCCTATGGCCATGGTCCTCAAACTTTAGCAGCACCAGATCACCTGGAGAGCCCCCTAAAACACAAACTGCTGAGCCCTACCTCCAGAGGTGTGGGCCAGGACCTGAGAATCTGCATTTTATAGAAGTTCAAGGTGATGCTGCCACTGCTGGTCTGGATGTCACTCTGAGAATCTTGCCCTACACGATAGGTCCTTTGGGGTGGGTGGGGGCAGTCAGCCTGCGTACATTGCTGCTTTGTGGCCTCTCTGTGTTCTGGAGACACAGTCAGCCCTTGTTCTAGGGAGGGTCTGGCGGTGGGATTGAAAAGAGGTGCTGCATTTGTCCTGAGGCCCTGAGCTTCTGGCCCAGCATTAGGAGGGACAGGACGTGTGTGTGCGTGCGTGTGTGTGTGTGTGTGTGTGTGTGTGTCTGGAGTGGTAGGACAAGTCTCCAAAGCCCCTGTAATTTTCCTGCAGAACGAGGTGGTGATAAGAAAGGCCAGAGGGTTTCTGGAGCAGTCTGGGGACGCACCCATAAAGGGGCCTGCTTTGCGGTACATCAGTTATTTTATGTTGTCGAACAGAGCTTCCTGCTTGTTAGGTCTTGGAGTTTAATAAAAAAATATATTATGACTCAGTCCAAACTTTACAAAAGTCCTTGGGGAATCTGAAGTGAATCATGTTAAGCTGCTGTTATAAAACAAACAGTCTTCTCTTTCACGAGCCTCTGTCAGCCGGCAGCCTGGTGGCGGGGGCGACGGGGAGGGAGGACAAGGAAGGCCATGCCAGCGGGGGGGCGGGGGTGTGTGAAATCTTTGCCCAGGGCCTCTCTTAAATCAGAAGGGGGAGCCTGGAGAGGCCACTTGGGGGAAAAAGGCATCTTTAATGGTGGCCCGCTGGCCAAGAGTGGAGGGTAGCTTGAGGAAGGAAGCCCTCGAAGGTCACCTCCTCCAGAAAGCCTTCCTTGATCGCTCCAGGCAGAAGCACTCTCAACTCCACGGCCCCTTTTCTTGGAATTGTCAGTTGGTTGTGGCCATGGCCACTCTCCTGCGGCACTGACCCTTTGGCAGCACACAGACACTCATCTCCACAGTCTCCGCCCTGGGTGCTGTAGTCCCTGAAGTACAGCAGGAGTCCTGCAACCGCTGCACATCTGACTGACCACCCGATGACTCTGTGGGGTTTCTCAGCCTCCATGTCTGCCCTCACACACTGAAGGAGGAAACTTCTGTGTTGCAAGAGCCCAGGTTGGACTAACAAAACCCAAACTGGGAAGCAGGTCAGTGGGCGAACGCCAACGGCGCGTTGACTAGCACCAACCATAGGCCCCCACGCTGAGCCCGGGCCGGGCGCCTCTCCTAGGGGCCGAGGGTTAGCACGGAGCCCGGCTCCGCCATGGACTCACTGGGGACCTTGAGCAATTCACCTCGCTTCTCTGCGCCCAGTTTCTTCATGTGGAAACTAGAGGTAATTCTAGAACTGACAACACAGCATGGTTAAGAAAGTTATCTGATGACACAAAAAGCACAGAGCATTGTCCTGAAAGAAAGAATAAAGGAAAGAAAGAAAGAAAGGGAAGCTAAGGGAGGGGAAGAGGGGGGGAGGGGAGGGGAATCGGGTCAGTACAACAGGGACTTGAAATCCAGGAGACAGAGAGCAGTGCAAGAGGTAAGTTCTTATATGATTTCAGGCCCAAATCCATAGCTAAATGCATGGAAAGGGTCAATGAGCGGGCCAGATAAATGGACTGCATTTACGGAGGCCCCATAAGTGTTCGCTGTAAGACATCGCTAAGCTCATAAATGTTAGTTCATTCCATCTTTATAACCACCGCATGAGATGCTTTTTATTTCTCAGATTTTGCAGATGGGGAAACTGGGCGCTCTCTACCCAGGCCTGGCAGAGCTGACTCCCTATAGCGTCAGTGAATGACAAGACAACTGAAAACCAATGGAAAATAATTTGGCATTATCTAGTAAAGCTGAAGATAACAGGCTTATGACTCAGCAATTCCATGCCTAACAGACAGGCACACCCAAAAGACATGTGCAAAACTCTCCCCACCAGCCTCGTTTCTGACAGGTAAACACTGGGCAACAGCTCAAATCCCCCTCAACAATAGAAAGGATCATTTCTGGACACTTGTACACAGAATATCATACACCGACAAAAATGAACAATCTTCAACTAACTACACACGATTTGAAAGACTCTTAAAAACATAGTGTTGAATAAAGAGGACCAGACACAAAAGAAGAATTCCTACATGATTGGATTGATATAAAATATAAAAACAAGCAAAACTGAGTGATACTGCTTGGGCAAACACGCTTAGATGTCAGAAGGGTAAAGGAAAGGAAGCCTCACCGAAGGGGGGGCAGTGGTTACCTCCCTGGTGGGGGTGAAGGGAGACTGAGAGGGAGGTGACTGGGGAGGGGCCTGAGGAGGCTTTGGGAGTATTATTAGCTCCCTTTTGCTCCTGGTGGTGGTGCTGCGGGTGTTCACTTTGTGCTTACTTGCTGGATGGTACATATGTGTGGTGCAATCTTCAGTATGAGTACTGTCTTTCACAATAAAATACTCAAAACTTCCAAACCAAAAAATAAAAACCTAAGGCTTATTTTATAGTAGGACCCCAGAAGATCACCCCCCGCCTCCCCATCTAAAGGTGAGTCACTTAGGGAAAAAACGGGATGGAACCCAGCGGACTTCAGCAGAATAACGTGCCGACCCCATGCCTTGAGCAGTGACACGGAGGCTCAGTCCCCACTTTCAACACGAGGCAGGGTCATCACCACAGGCACTGCCTGCTGAGGACGCGGTGGGTGCAGATGCCCGGCTAGGTGTTCACGTTCATTATCACTAATCCTCCAACAGCTCTCAGTATCCATCGGTAACTTATTTCACAGTTACAGGGATATGTAAAAGTTTCAGTGCCTCCCTGCCAGGAAGTGGTAGAACCAGGATCTAACCCAGGTCTGTCCCAGGCCAATGCCTGGTGCCATTTCCATTACCCTACACAGCCTCCTTCTACAGCAGACTCACATTCTTCAGGGACCTTTATTTTAAAAGACTAAACTCAAATGAGGGCCTTTCCTGGACACCCAGAGCATTTAAACGTGGATCGGCCTTAGGGCTGCGTGTCCCTTCCTCCCCACTTACGTAGACGAAGAAACTGGGGAGAAGGTCACTGAGCTGCAGGGTGGTCTGTACCTTCGGCTGGGCTTTCTCAGGAGGGCACAGACCACCTGTTCACCCTGATGGCTCATACTCTGGCCCATTCCAAAGGCACAGGGCCCAGCCTTCTATCTTGTCGAAGATGGAAGGACTCAAGATGACATGGCTCTTCTGGAGCTTTGTGGTGACCTTGCGAAACTTTATTGAGCTTCTTTGAGTCCCAGATGCCTCCAAAGTGAGATACTATCATTCTAACTCAGAATTAAGTGAGATACCTGTGCATAGCTCCCAGCAAGGTACCTGGCACGCAGTAGGCATTCAATAAATAGTTGACTGATTTTTCACTGGATGACCAGAATGAGTCAGGGGTTAGAGCAGAGGTCCTGTAAACGTCTCCTTCCTGAGAGTTTGCACAATTCTTCTCAGCGTACCCCTCCCTTTGTGGGCAGAGACTACAGGGTTAGGGAAGTCCCTCCAGGGCCAGAGAAGGGCATTTTGCTGGCCCCATGGAGTAAATGTATGGAGATTCTTTCAGAAGTGTCTGCCACGCTTCAGGGAGAGCCTATTTTGGGTGTCTCCATTGTATCTATAATTCTATCCCTAAAGTCATTTTGCACATCTTTCTAAGGATTCAAAAATAAAACTCCTGCCTGATAGAGGCAGTAAAAAGATTTTCACAGAAAAAGAAATCTTCAAATACTATTTTTAAAAAACCATACACACCTTTTTTCCTTTTCCTTCTCCATCTTCACTAGAGACCTTTGAGTTATGAAGTGCACTTAACACCATTAATTGCCATGGAAACTACGGCATCTTTCACAGAATATGGTCAACTTTTTCTGTGGAGAATTTTTTTCTTCCTTTTCAACAGAGACTGAATAATGGGCTGTTTTTGCTCCTTTTGTGGGAAGACAAGGTTCAGCTCCCACTCCTCATTCCTTCTGAAGTATTATCATACTTGCCATGACCATGGATGGCTCTCTGATGGCAGAAGCTTGCTACCAGGTTTCTAGGAGGCTGGGAATAGGAAGAATTCCAACTTCCTGATGATGCTACCTGTGGAATCCGGATAGTCCCACCTGGTCTTTATCCATAATTTGCTCTTTGCCAATTTTATTCTACATCCTTAACAGCCCTTGTAGCATGCAATAACAATTGTTAATAATAATTGCCATTTGAATGCTTACAATGAAAACAATAGTTTTTTTTATCTAGTATTTACTGCATGCAGGGAGTAGTCTAAGTGAACTACATGTTAGCTTATCTAATCCTCACAGGAACTGTGTAGATATTAAGATTACCCCTTTTTCCAAATGAGGAAACTGAGACACAGAGAGGTGAATCTACCTGTCCACAAGCACAGAGCAAATAAGCATGCTAGCCAACATATGAACATGGATCTCTCTAATTCCAAACCTAGTCTATGCTTCTAGTGTAACTTTAGAATATGCTGACCAGACATCCCATTTTAAATGGGACAGAAAACAATAGTACTGTCTCTCTTTAAATGGCACGTATGGTCAGCCTCATCTCACTGGACTAAATTTAAGGTGTCAGTAGGCTGACCACACGTCCCATTTGAAATGGGATGTGCACTGTCCTATTTAAAATGGGACGTTGGATCAGTCAACTTTGGAAAGAAATGGCAGTGTAACAGTCGGTAACTAAATAATTAATCAATTGATTGTATAATTAAATATTTATTAAGCCCCTGCTATTTGTCAGGCACAGTACTGGGTCCTATTTCAAATTTACCTACCCAACAAACTCCGCTATCTGAAAGTCTACTGAGAAATAAGAATTATGCAATAAAGCCTATGAGCCATCCGTATAACACTCACACATTTTATTAATTTGAAAAATACTTCCTCAACAGTGTTAATAAGCTAGTCCTCAAAAATCAGAGATCTGGGTTTGAATTTTTGATCTGTCTCTCCCTTGCTATGGGCTTCTGGGTGGTTTACTAAACTTCTACAAGATGGTTTCCCATATTTAAAATAGGAGTGATCTCAACAGGCAGTTTTGAAGATTAAATCAGAAAATGTATGAAAGGTGACTATTTCAGTAACTGATGCCTGGCAAAAGCGGAATATCCAGTTCTTACTAGAAATAGTTGTGGCATCATTCATTTATTGCATAGACACTTACTATGCATCCAGGACTCCCAGCACACTGCCCATGTGTGCTGTGCACTAATTTCCATCTAAGGAAGTGCCTGGAAGTCAGCTGTAAGATTAATGACACAGTCCACTGACAGGGTTTAGCAGAGTGCTAGGCACAGGGCAGCCACACAAATGGTGTTGGTCCTGCCCACTGAAGGAACTTCTCTGGCTACAGGGCATTCTGTTTGTTGGGACTGAGGTTACCCGCCAAGGATACAAGGTAGGAAATGACAGAGCTAGAATTTGAACACACATCTGGTGACTTCCAATCCTGTACCTGGGAGTAATTAGATTGGAGACAATTGCACCAATGGGGAATAGAACCACACATGTACAAGTCACTAAGGACCAATTCCACTGCCCTAACCACCTTTTTTGCATCTTTCAAAAGTTTTGCCAGGACTTATATTCTTATAATTGAGGCTGTCTGATTTCCAGGCATTAAAGAAAGGAGTGGTCCCAGGAAATAGTGCCCTCTATCAATCCAACATTAGATGTAATTCAACTTCTTAATGACATTTGTGATTGTTATGCCATGCTTCTAATTGAAATAAATAATTAAAATTCTAATTATTATAGGAGTCAATAGAAGGCAATTCTAGACAGCAACTTGCTAAGCAAAAGCTTTAATTCTCATTTGCTTTTTATCCAATAGGTGTGTGGTTATTCAATTATTTAATGAACATGCATTTCTTTGGGCTATATCCTGGGAAGAAGTTTAAAATAAAAGAACCCATAGGTGAGATGTTTTGAGAAGCTGTAAGTATTGGACTTCTGGGTTTGGCAATATGGTAGACTGAATTTAAGCGATCTCTCTACAAACAGCATATAGATTACGTGGGACAAAATAAAATGGCAAAAAAATTAAATAAGAAATATTAAATTAGAGCCCTGAACAAAAGAGTTGAAGTTGTAGTGGCTCAGTATATGAAACACAAACACGGACCTTAACAACTAAGGGCTGGAGCTTTAACACCTGGGGGTGGGGGGTGGGGGGAGAAGACATAGACAGAGAGTTAGCGGGAAGCCCCTGAAACCTCTGCATAAGGTCAGGACCTCAGAAGGGTTTCTTCCCTTTACCGATGAGATCTCTGCCTATTGAGCTATAGAGGAGGCCAAGAAGCTTATTTTTGCTCAGGGCTTTGGATAGAAACAACATTTACCCCATGGTATTGAAAAACTCAAGCTTATAGCTCATGCAAGTACAAAGTCCAAATCTACACCATCTCTGTGGTTCAGAAATCCTCCAGGGGTATCCAACCTTTTGGCTTCCCTGGAAGAAGAAGAATTGTCTTGGGCCATACATAATATATATTAATACTAACAATAATTGATGAGCTAAAAAAAGCTCCATGAATAATATTCGTAATGCATTAATAAAGTTTATTAATTTGCACTGGGCTGCATTCAAAGCTGTCCTGGGCTGCATGCAGCCTGAAGGTTGTACCAAAAAACTTACATGAAAAATGGCCCGAGGCCCGTGAAACTTTTATAGTGCTTGGTCAAATCAGGCACAAAATAACTATAGATTTGGTAAGGGCACTTCCATAACCTTGAATGCAGGAAATACCACTGGAACAAATGAAACAATAACAACAACAAAAATCATAGTGCCCAAGGATAAGTTTGTAAAAAACATTTATAAATCACCCAAGAAAACACTTCACTAGGAGGTATGACAAAGAGGCTTAATGCCCTTGAAATACTAAAATAATCTGATAGATTATAAATGTATTAAAATAATTAAAAAGATAAACGAAGAGATAAAAATCATATTAAGAGAATAAGACAATGGGAAAAAATACAGGTAGGTTTGAAAGAAAACCAAATAAAACCTGAGAAATGAAAAAACCCCACAATTCTTAAAATTAAAATTCAGAAGGTGAATGAAACAGCAAATTAAGTATAGCTGAAGAGAAATATAGTGAACTCAAAGATAGGTTTGCGGGAACTTCTCATAATGGAGTACAGGGAGATAGATGGAAAATATGACAGATTTATTAAAATAAAGGAGGATACAGGTATAAGTTCCAATGTACATCTAATAGAAATTTCAAAAGGAGAGAATGGGGGAGAGAAAATAGTTGAAGAAATAACATCTGAGAACATTCCGAAATTGATGAATAACTTGAAACTATGAAATAATGGTGGCAAAAATAAAAAGTCTGTAACATGTCTTAGTATTGTTTGTTTTTGTTTTTGTTTTTTAAGTTTTCTCAAAGAGCTCAATTTTGGGGAAGCAGAAGAATTAAGAAATAAGAAGAGTCTGTGGATTACAAGAAATATACAACTTGGCAATTATTCATGGGGGAAATGGTGCTCTATCAAGCAATTCTGCTCAGTAGCATCCCAGCGTGTTAGCCAGAAAACCAGGGCATCCACTGTGATCCATAAACTCTGTAGAAAGAAGATTGTATTATGCTTGCTGATTCTTCATCCCTCACCTCATGTCTTTTGCCCTGAACTTTGCAGTACTTCCCAGGCAAGACAGACAGAATTCAGACTATGCCAGATACCTACTTGATCCAAGGAAAATGAGTCATGGATGCAACCTGCAGAACGGAGCCAAACCCACCTGAGCCCAGTTTACAACAACTGACACCAGCTAAGGCACAGACACATAAGCTGGAATAAATGATTATTTTAAGTCATTAGATTTACTTTTTAGAAAAATTTTTATTTATTAATTAAATTTCTTGGGAGTTACATTGGTTAGTAAAATTATATAGGTTTCAAGTGTACAATTCTATAATAAATCATCTTCTATTGCATTGTGTTTTCTCACTACCCAGAGTCAGTTCTCCTTCCATCACCACATATTTGACTCCCCCTCCCTCCTCTCTCACCCCCACTCCCCTTACCCTCAGGTAACCACTAAACTAATGACTGTGTCCATGAGTTTTTGTTTCTTTGTTGCTTTCAGTTTTATATTCCACATATGAATGAGGTCATATGGTTCTTGATTTTTTCTGATTTATTTTGCTTAGCATGATAACCATCCATCCATGTTGTCACAAATGGCAGTATTTCATCTTTTCTTATAGCCAAGTAATACTGCATTGCATACATGCACCACATTTTCTTTATCCAATCATCCATCAAAGGACACTTGGGTTGTTTCTATGTCTTGGCCACTATGAATAGTGCTAGAATGAACATAGGGGTATGTATATCTTTACAGAAAAATGTTTTCAGATTTTTGGGGGTAGATAACCAGAAGAAAATTGCTAGGTCATATATTAATTCTAGTCTTAACTTTTTGAAGAACTTCCATACTGTTTTTCATAGCAGTTGTACCAATTTACATTCCCACCAGCAGTTTATGAGGGTTCCTTCTTCTCCACATCCTCTCAACACTTGTTATTATTGTCTTGTTGATAACAGCCATTCTAACAGGTGTGAGGTGGTATCTCATTGTGGTTTTGATTTGCATTTCCCTAATAGCTAGTGAAGTTGAGCATCTTTTCATGTATCTATTGGTGATTTGCATATCTTCTTGGGAGAAGTGTCTGTTCATGTCCTCTGCCCATTTTTTAATTGGATTATTTGGGGGTTTTTGTTGTTGTTGTTTGTTTGTTTTCTTGTTGTTTTTATTGAGTTGTACAAGTTCTTTATCATTTTGTATAGTCCGTTATCAGAGGTGTTATTTTCAAATATCTTCTCCCATTTGGTTGTTTGCCTCTTTATTGTATCGATGGTTTCTTTTGCTGTGCACAAACTTTTTAGTTTGATAGTCCATTCATTTATTTTTGCTTTTACTTCCCTTGCCTTTGAGGTCAAATTCATAAAATAGTTTCTGAACCCAGGGTCCATAAGTTTAGTGTGTATGCTTTCTCTTATGCAGTTTATTGTTTCAGGTATTACGTATGTTTTTGATCCATTTTGAGTTAATTTTGGTGTATGGTGACAGATAGCAGTCTAGCTTCATTCTTTTAAAATAAGCCACTACATTTTTGAGTGGCTTGTTAATGCAGTATGGTTGTGGCAACAATTGCCTAAAACATTTATTATCTTAACAGGCCTTACAACTCTGATGGAGGCATTGTTGCCTCATTTTACAGTTAAGAAAACCCCAAAGCTCCAAGGATCAAGAAGTAATGCCACTTGCCCCATGTCACACAAGAGTAGGTTCGAGAACTGAGGCTTATTCTGTGTGTAAAGGCCAAAGTTTTATCTCCTACACCGAACTGCTTTCAACAAATGTTTGTTGGGTAAATGGATGGATGAATCAAGGAATGAACAACAACCCAGCTACTGGGGCCAAAAACATCAAGTGCACTTACCCAAACTCACAGTTGGGGCCGACCACCTTAAGGCCAGGACAAACTCATCAATGGACCCAAAGAGGCTCGTTTTCCTTTTCTGCATATGAGGTGTCAGCTGCACAAGGAGCTTGCCCAGAAAATGAATCTCCTTCTTGCCAGGGTAACAAAAAAATTGCACTGGAGTAGAAAATAATCACAGTCTGTCAGGTTCCTTGGCATGCTGATGACCGTCACGGTCCAGCAGATGGTGTCAAGGATGTGACCTCCGGAGGGTCGCAGCAGGCAGTCAATGAAGGCCTCATCTAAATGGATGACATGGAGTCTCACAGCTGATCTGTGTCTTAAGAGCATGGTACTAGGCAGCTGCTGGAGCAGGTCTGACTGGTGTAGATCCCCCTCCGAATCCCAGGGATGCTAAATAATTAATCGTCTTGTTCCACTTGGGGTGGGAACGTGCAGGCCCTTCTGAGAGGTTACAAAGGGTTCGCTGTTCAAACAGCAGAGGATAAAGATGTTTAGATCCTCATTCCTCCCTGCAATTTACCATCTCCAAATAAACAAAAATAAAATCGATGATAAAATTAAAATACCTTGCTTTTGATTTCACAAAACATTTTAAGTTTACTTTTGGTCCAGTGGAAAAAAACAGACAAAGGATATGAACAGTCTGTTCAGAGAAAAACAAATGCCAACAGCTAATAAACATATGAAAAGATGTTTGTCTGCACTGATAATTAAACAAATGTAGATGAAAACAACAATCGAATAACTTTTTTTTTCTCTATGAGGCTGACAAAAATGAAAAAGCTTGATAATTTTCAGTGTGTGCCACCAGGACAGGGGTTTGCTTACAAATTGTCGTCGGGAGCACAGACTGGTGCAGTGTTTTGCAAGGCAATTTGGAAATATCCACCAAAATTTAAGTAAACCTGTGTTTTGGTATCAGTTCTATTTTTAGGAATTTCCTCTGTAGTTCTACCCATTCCCAAAATACATTAAGATGGGCATATAAGGCATCACAAAAAATATCAAAAAGCTGGAAATACTAAGTGTCTATGGAGGACAAGGTTAGCATAACAATGACGGTACATTCAAACGATGGAAGAATGGGCAGCAGTTAACAAGAATGAATTAGTTCTGCAGGTTTTAAGAGTGAAATATCTAGACATACTCGTATTGTCAAGGGAAAAATACGAGCCTCAGGCAGTGGGCGAAGTGACCTCTTTAGTGTAAATAAAACATAGGTCTATGTTTTCCTTTTCTGGGAGAATAACAAAAAACTGGCCACCTTTGGAGAAAGGGAGCTAGGAATAAGATGAGTTATGTGCTGTGTTTTATCTCCCTGTACCGTGCACTTGTGACCATGCACATCTGTCTATTTTTTTAAGTAAACAGGAGTCACATGGATAGCGAGATCAAAGGTGATTTTTGTTTTTCTTACCTTTGCATACATTAAAAATCTGATAAATGTTACAACTTATTATCATATTTTGTGTTAATTCTGATGCATTCAAGTGCTGGGCAACAACATGAGATAAAGCTGCTGGGGCCGGAAGAGTCCCCCCCAGCCACCCAACCCGAGAGCAGCAGCAGCCCCATGAACAGGAAGGGACATGGCAGGGGACACGAACCCTCTGCGTGGGTTTCTTTGGAAAGCAGGACTTGTTCTTCTCTGGGGAAAATCAGAGGAGAACCTGCGGTTTGGGAGGTGGAAAAGAGACAGTGGATGTCAGAAGCTGTCACACACAGCCTTAAGGCCATGGAGAGGACAGAAACAGTCCTGGAAGGGCGTCGTGTAAGGATGTGGAGGGGAGCTATGGGCGGAGCCCACGAGAGGGTCTTCCCTGGGTTGAGGAGCATGGGCAGCAGCATGGTGGGTGACAGGAAAGCTCTGGAAGCCACTGAGGAGGGGCAGGCATGATGAAATCCTCCTGCAGTTAGGCAGGTTGAAGAAGAAAAATAAAGGTGTGCCTACCATCTTTCCACCTCATGTCACCATTTACTGTCCCACTGGACTTTTAAGCTGGCAAGCACAGGCAACCCCTCTGCCTCCTTTACAAGTCGTGCCCAGGACGTGTTTGTGGAGCGAATGGGATGCTGACACCTGCTGCTCAGTCTGGCCTCCCATTCCTTTTTTTTTTAATTGTTAAACTTAATGGAGTGACGTTGGTTAGCAAAAATGGTGTAGGTCCCAGGTGTGCAATTCTACAGTGCGTCGTCGGCGTGCTGCATTATGTGTGCACCACCCAGGTAAGTTCCCTGCCCACCAGCACGCACGCACGTGACTCCCCCGCCATTCTGACACCTTGTTAGCATGTCACACAGATCCCTGCGAGATTACAGCCAGGTATTCGCAGAGCAGTCTGCTGGCCCCAATTATTAATGTATGCAAAGTAGTTCAAAGAAGTCCTCCTGCAAAGGCTGACCTAGTTCACCAGTTGGGTGATATCTGGGCAACCAAGACTCATTTGACACTATTAGATCAAATGTAAAAATAAAATTAAAATTAATTAAAAACTACAGCACACAGTTTCTTACAAAACCAGCTTTGATGTTCATGCAACACCTTGAACAGCTGCAGTCAGGAAAAGCAATGAGGTTTCAATGATTCCAGCTACTGGTGGAAAGAGATAAGGTGGATAAAAGAAATCCACAGATAATCAAAATTAAAAATTCTTTATTCTTTCTCTCCATTTCAACTCTGTCCCGAACAGACTCTTGTGAGAGGATCTGTAAGGAAGCCTCGGCTTTGTTTAATCTTCTCTTTTCTGTCCTATCTAGAGGGAGGTGTCAATAAAGTATGGGAAGGAGGGGGCCTTCACTGAGAACCTCCGAGCACCAGGGTGGGGCTGGGCAGGACATCCTGCTTACCTCTTCAGCTCCTTTCTCTACCCTTCCCTGGCTGTTCTGTGCCCCCGGGAGGCTGACCTTGCGGGGTAATATCAATGATATTCTTTTCCCTCTAGCTTCTGGTTGGATTTAGCCAATGGGAGGAGCCAGCCTCAGAGGGTGGAGGACGAGAGGCTGGGGTGTTTACCCCCTTCTCCTCCTGCTGTGCTGTGACGTGGCGGTGGCTTCTTTCTCTGCCTAAAGTCGTGGCTCCTGTCTAGCATCTCTTCTGCAGATGCAGCTCCAGTAGCGGCTCCCATTCCTTCCCTTTTAGCCCAGGGAGGGCAGTGGTTCTTTGCTGCTGCTAATCCTGGGCTGCAGCACCATCCTTTATGGTTTTCCTAAAACCCTGACCTTTATTAAACTTTCCTCAATTACCCCATTTGTGTGTGTGCCGTCAGTTCCCTGCAGGTATCACTTATTGTCCCATATTTTAGTGTCCTTAGTTCCCAGAGGAGCAGAGAGCCTCAAAGAGAATAAGTGATTGGCCTGTGGTCACAATGCTGACAATTGGAACCAGAATCTCAAGCCAGGACTGTCCAACTCTAAAGCTTAGAGATCTGACAACTTAATTACATCACTGAGAAACTAAAGTAATCAATGAGAACTTCCAAAATGATGCCAACTGCAAAAGAATAAGTTGAATGTTTCAACTCAGAATTGAAAAGATTAGAAGGCGGGGTCTTTAAGACTATCTATGGCAGGTGTGTCTGGATCTGGTAGAAATCCTGCCTTTTACCCATAACTCTGCCTCTTGGATTCCATCTCCTGAAGGTCTTGCTCCTGGACTCTGGCCACTTTCAGACCTCATGACTTCCACTGGGCTATCTGGCTTTCTGGGATGCAGCTTGGGATTGAGAAGGAAGCTCAATTAGGTAACTACCAGCCCTCTCTGTCTTCATTCATCCATCATGTTGTCATTCCACAATTGCTAAGGGACTGTTCTATTCCAGGCCCTGTAGGGTTGCCAAGATGAGCAAGACACAGCAGGACATCCAGACACACCAAAAGGTGATTGGCACACACTGTGGAAAGAGACCTGTACGAGGTGTAGTGTGAGCACAGCAGAGGTCACCACCCCTAGCCAGAATCAGTGGCAAAGTCTTCCTAGAGAAAGCAACCCCTGAGTTGCATTTTAAAGGATGAATAGGAGTTAAAGTGACTGGGGTATGGGATGTAGTGCTCCCTGAAGCCAGAAGCCACCACGGCAAGCAAATACTGATTCACTTCTTTGTTTACCTGCATCTTAGAAGGGTGGTGGGCAAGGGGCACACAGCCAATGCAATGAAAGTAATACAAGAAAAGTTGACAGGTGGCTTTGGCAAATGGGCTACCAGACTATCTTCCAGGCAGACCAAACCTCCCGAGGTAGAGGCTTCTGGAATGAAAGAGAATATACTGGCTACCAGAGCAGGTCACACAGAATCTACACCTCCACCTCACCATTATCAAGGTCATGGATGGGCTATTCAGGAAGGAAAACTTTAAACTAAACTTGAGACCAGAAAGTATCCCAACTCCACAAGTACTATAATTAAGAACCACCACACTTTGCATGGTTTTAATTAGAAGGGTTGAAATACTGGCGAATGTTCAGAAGGTTTGCTGTCTGAGACTCCACCAGCATCATGGGTGCAAACAGTCTGAGTAGTGAGAGCCTGGAAGTGTGCAAGACTTCTTCCTGCACACACCTGGGAGGTAAGGGGTCACTCAATTCATGGTACAGAATGAGTGGACAGAAAATGTGTTGTTATCCCCCTTGAATTAATGAGGAGGAGGAGAGAGGTTTGGTGGCTTAAGTTTCGAGGTGGAAAAGCTTTTTGAGTCAGACAGAGAGGTCTCTCCATCAGATACCAAGGGTGAAGCCTCGGTCAGGATGCATAACCTTTCAGAGCCTTGGTTTGCTCATGTATCAAATGCAGAAACAACACACCCTGCAGGGGTATGTGGAAGATGAAACAATTTAATGCGCCTCGACACCAATACAAGGGACCTGGTATAGACTGGTGGCTCAGAAAGCATTTACTTCCTCTCTTTGTCCTGTCTTCCCAAGCTAGTGGGTAGGAGGGCCTCCATCTGTGTCTTTGTGAAGCCAAAGGTTAACCCCCTTCAATAACTCCATAGGCCCTCTCGTCCGGTGCCGGCAAGGACCAGGACAGGGCATTATCTCACAAGGGTCAAGTCTGCCATATGCACAGTGACCTTGGCTTATCAAATACCAGTCTCCAAATGTGAGAGGTTTCCTGCCTGTATCTCTAAATCCTATCAGCCTCCCACACCAGGGAATCTTTACTGGCAGTGACTCCATTAAATACCAATAGATGGCCAGGCTTCGGAGCACATCACATAGTCCTTGTCTGCTAACAGAGCCAGGGGCTTAGGCAGATGCAGTTATTTCAAACAGACTCAGGGAAAGCCACTTGTCATTTTTAAGCAAGTGCCCCCCATCGTCTCTCCAGCTCCTGGAATGATGGCTCTGTCACTTATCCATGTCAGCTGCCTACTTCTCCAGGCAGCCAAATCATCTTCATGCTCATCTGACCTGAAACATGCCCAAGATGAGTATTCTGAAGCTGAGTTGCATTCCTGGCTTTACTTCCCACTAGCTGTGTGACCAGGGGATAGTTTAATTACGTCGTTGTCCATTCCAAAATGGTGATGATCAAACTTACTTGGTCTATAAATACAGACTACCTACAGTGCTAGTTCTTGTGCTGGAATGGGAGTGAGATTTATTCCCCGGCTTGGGTGAGCTCAGAGTTCTAAAAGGAGTTGGAGAGTGTTGCTAGGACAGAAGTAGGCATGTCATATGGAGGATACTGCTTGGCCCAAAAGAAGGTTTGGTCAGTTATGCACCTGCCCAGACGACATTGCACAGGTTAACTGAAGATTGAATAAGATAAAGGTTATAAACTGCAGAGTACTACTCAAAGGTAAACTAGTATTCATTCATCTAACCATCCATATACTTTCTCATCCATCTATCCACCCAATTCAACAAATATTTAGTGAGTGTCTCCTATGCACGAAGCAATAGGCATTGGACATATATGAGTGAAGAAAATTCCTCTCTAGAACATACATTCTCATGAAATCCACCTATTTAGTCATTTATCTCTCCACCCATCCATCCACCCATGCCTCCATCTGTCCCTCCATCCATTCATCCTTCCATCCATCCATCATCTATACCCATTAATACAATCACCAAGTATCCATCAAACACTTACTACTCAGCCCTGCACTAGGCACTGAGAAAAAATTAACAGAGAAAACAAAGAACGATGCTCTGTTGTCATGCACTGCATTAATGGTTACTCAGGCAAGACACCTGGCTCTGTGCCACCTCTCAGACCCACCAGTTAAATATCTCTGTGAGGCAGGTAATGGTGAAGAATCAGATTAGTGAGATGGCTGAGCACTATCCTGTGGAGGGTTGGGAACTTTCCATAGATGGAACAAACATTGTGCTTCACACATAGTTACAAAATTGTTTCTGAAAGAAGAGTAGATACTGTGACAAATAAAATATAATTTAATTAATGGCATCACTGAACTGATAGGAACTTTCCTTTTGTTTTCTCTGTTGTTGTCTTTGTTTTTATTTGTGTGTGTGTGTGCATGTGTGTGTGTTTGAATTGATAGTAACTTTCAATCATTGCATAACATCAGGAATGGAAGAGGGTGAGTGGGCACCAGTGATGAAAATCTAAGGAGGCCCTCACTCACAGGTGCTGACTCTACCCTTGCACGACCCTGAGAGTGAGTGCTCCTTAAAATTTACTCCTGGTGCCTCACTTATATCTCAACTTCATGGGTGGTATAATAAGAGTAGTCCTTTAATGAACACATTCTTAGTACCTGGCAATGTGCTTGGCATTGACAATACATGGCAATGATCGTACGTAGTTGTCACAATAACCTTACAAAATAGGTGTGGTTGGCCTCATGTTACAGCAGAATACACTGAGGCTACAGAAAGTATATGATTTATTTAAGGTCATAGAGTCAGGATCTGCCTGTTTTCTGATGAGAGGTCCCTTCAAGGTAGAATATATGGCTGTCCTCCTTACAACCAGTTTGCAGCTGAATGCCTCATGCAGTGGACACATGGTCGTGGGGTCAGTGGGTCACCACTTGGTTTAATTCAGCTCCCTCTTCCTCTCCCAGTAGCTGGCACTGGGGTCTCCAAGGCTGCCCCTCCTTGTCACCAGAGGGTCCCTCCCTTCTGCCCTGGGCCCCAGTTCCTGACACAACAGAGGGGCCTGAGGCTCTCGTTGGGACCCAAACCCAGATAATGCCCAGTCCAGCTCTGAGACATTTCATTCCTTTCTCCAAAATCTCCTTGATCAAAGGAACAACTGGGCTATAAAATGATGTTTTTTTGAGGCTGGCATTTGTATTTCTTCAAAGCAGAGAAAAAGCAAAGGAAGAAACTGAAGCCACTTTTGGAGATCTGCCAATCCAGTCTTTAAGCACCTGGGCTCTAAAGTGGCCATAACTGAGCGACAGTTTGCCCTGTGTTCCCACCCGCCTTGATCTGACCTGTGTGGAGAGGGTACTTTCTGCCACGAGCTATGCAGGCTGGACCCGTGTATGGGAAATGCCCTGGGCAACATTGCTCCCTGACCCCTATGCACAACACCTCCCCACCTGGGCTCTGAGCATAATGTCATACCTGGCAATGGACCTTTGCAAAGGAGCTGAACTTCCTTGGGTTTCTGTGAAGTGAACTGACAGAGCTGCCTTCATGTTTCTGTAGGACTCCACCCCAAACACCTGTACCAAGGCTGTGTCAGGTCTGTGGAACAGACATTAATTAGGCACCAACTGTATTCCTGCCCTGGTGCTAAGGCCTGCTCCTGTGTATCCTTTCATTTAGTGCTCAGCATGATCGCATGAAGTGGTGGGGCAGGGGGTCTGGTTTTCTTCTTGGGGTGATGAAAATATCCTAAATTTGACTGTAAATCTACTAAATGCCACTGAATTGTATGTGATATGCTTTAAGAATTATGCCAATATTTCAATAAAGCTGTTACCAAAAAGAGAGAGGGCAGGGGAGGAGGAGGGGAACTGAGGGGAGGGGAGGGGAACTGAGGGGAGGGGAGGGGAGGGGAGGGGAGGGGAGGACGTATTACTAAGAGAAAATTATTTGAATTCATATTTCCTAACTCAAGGTCTGAGTCTATTACTAAATAAAAGGCAGTTCTTGCCCTCAAGTTTATTTTCTAATAGGGAAGCTAAAGCCAAATACCCAAATTATTTAAAGTGCAAGACGGAACCGGTTAAGTGTTCTACGGGACATTTAAGCAGGCGCACAGCTGTGTGTCAGGACCAGCTCGTGTAGTTCACGGTTCAAGGTTTTCTAAGTTGCTCTGGGATTGCAAATCTCCTGCCCCAGCTTCCCCCCGCCCCCATCAGATCCCAGGTCCAACTCTGGACCAGGGGGCGAATCATCATCCAACCCTAACACCGTTACAGTGCGCACGACATGCCAGCCGGATGCTCTTCTAAAGGCTCCAGATACAATAACTTATTTTCTGCCCACCCCAACCTCATAAGGTAGGTACTGTGACCCCATTTAGACTCAAAGGTCAGAAGAATGATGTTACCTCGCCTGCGGTCATGCAGTGAGCAGGCGGCAGAGTTGGGGTCTCAGCCCTGGTTTTCTGGCCTGAACTAACCTCTACATTATGTGGTCAATGGGTCCCCTTGGATCCTGTCTCACTATCAGTGACTGCTCTGCGCCCACCCTCCCTGGGACCTAGTATAAGTTCTGTCAGGCTGCCTGGGTTGGAGTTACTCTTGTGCTGAGTGGCCGTACGACAGAGTAGGAAGGAATGGGGACGAGGGAGGGACCTGGCCCAGCAGCTGGTGGCCTGCGTCTGGATGGCCACTAAGTCCCAGTGTCCTAGCTTCTCTTGGGGGCTCAAAATGAAAGGGTGGGGGAGGTGACCTTTAAGCTGCCTTTGGCCTTAAACCCCAGTGAGTCTCAGGTTAAGGCCTGGTCTACCACCCAGTATTCTGTCTCAAGGCTGCACTCTGGCCTTGAATCCTGGAAGCACACTGGCCTTGCCTGTGACCTTCATGATTCTCAGCATCCAAGGAGGCCCCTTCAGTATACAGAGTTGGGGCTACTTCCCCAGGAACCTATTCATGCTTGACTCTGTCTCCACTTTCACCCTGCCTACCCAGGAAATGGCCACACCTTCCTAAATATCACTCTTTTTGTATCCACAGTGTCTTGCTCACAGTAGGTACCAAATCACTCATGAATGAATGAAGGCACGACTGTAATAAATCCTTATCCGAAGGCTCTAATCATTGTTTACTCATCTGTCTTCTTCAAAGAGCTATGATTTCACTGGTGTCTGTGGTTTTGGTGCTAGACTCCATTCTGGACATATTCATGGTAAAATAATTGGGATTAAATGTTCTCAATGGCACTGTAGAACAAAATACAACTTTGGAGTCAACTTGGAAAATATAGGATCCACGTCAGTGAGAAGCTAGAGGACACAAGCCTGGGCAGGGGAGACTGAAAGTGCAGGACACACAGCGACAGCCACAGGAATGTGAGCTGTAGAGCTGCCATCAACACTTGGAAGAGGCACCAGGATTGTCCCCATTCCCTCTGGGCCAGGCTTTAGCTGGGGCTGAGACACGGAGGTGGGGCAAACCACTCACCTTCCTGTCTGGCCGTGTCTGAGACTCTCCACACCAACACTGCCCAGCAGATCTTTCTACAGAGACAGAATAATCTATAAACCCGTGCTGTCCGGTGTAGAACTGGTACTAGTCACATGCAGAATTAAGCAGTTGAATGTGGCTCATAGAAAAATTTTAGTTTAGTTTATTTTAACTAGTTTAAATTTAAATAGGCTGGTGGCTAGAGGTTACAACACCGGAAAGCACCGGTCTAGACCAGAGGATCTGAACAGACCCAACCTTACTTCCAGGTCACGTGCTCTGGCCCCCCACCGTAGACAAGGCCGGGCTGCCAGCAGCTACGTCAGCCAGCCTGGCCCCCTCCTGACCCTTCTCCAGCTCTGGCATCAGAACCCTGGGCTTTGCTCTTAGTTCTGCCTTTGACGAGCTATGGGCCTGGGACAAGTTGTTGGGCCTCATCCTGCAACTTCACAGCGTGATCGGAGGGAAAGGAGAACATGTGTGGAAGTCACCTGGCATGTAATGAGCGCCCAACCTGCAGTGGGGTCTGCCTATATTCCCTTCCCCCACCCAGCTCTCACCCGTGCTCGGGTCTGAGGCCCCGGCCCACACCGTGGGATACGGTGGCTTACATATTTGTTTGGATTTTTTTTTTTCCTTTAGGAGGAAGGATGTTATGAGTTTGGGAATTTCACTGTTTAAAATGCACAGGTCCTGACGAAACAAAGCCAGAACCTTCTTCCTCACAACCTCTCAAATTTCTCCCTCCACCCCCAGAGATGAATACTGGGACAGGCCTCCGAGCTCCTTCAGAGAAAGATGTCATGCTGCCGACATTTGGTTTCTTATAACCTCTTCTATTTTGAGAAAAATAGTCTTCAGGATAGATTACTTTTTCTCAAGGCAGAGGCAGTGGGATGGAATAAGAAAGCCCCAGAGCTTGGAATGTTATACAAAGGTTTGTGACTGCCAGCACGTGCCAGGGACCAGGCTGGCATCTGCGCAGACACGGCGGGTCCCAGCTCTGCCCTGGACTAGAGAAAATGTTGGAGGCTCAGTTTTCTCACCCGTGACATGGGACGGCCGACGCTGGCCTCTCGGCGCTGCTGAGCGAGGGCACCCGGGCTGTGGAGTTAAAAAGAGCCACGTAGGAGTTTGTCAGCTGTTTCTTCTGTTCCTCTATGAGCTCTATTCATGGAGACCAGCCGTTGATCTGACACTCCAATCTAGACCTTTCTTTGAAAATCGCCAGATTCAACAAAAAACATCTGGCTCAGGGCAGGGAGTCCCCAAGGAAGTGGACACCAGTCCTGACGATTAAATTACTACTTCCCCTGGCTAGAACCGAAAACAAATTTTGCAAGTGTAAACTGCTCATTCCATCCATCTCCCCCAGCACTTTGAAGATCAGCCTCTTTCCCACCCCCATTTCCTCACTACAGCAAACAGAGATGCTTCGGAAATGAGACCTCAAATGGTAACTCTGAAAACAATTTTAAAAGGAATGTGTAACCCAGCGAGTGGTAGAACTGTGTTGGGGCAACTGCTGGGTGTATTAGGTTTAAAGAGAGAGAGAGAGACTTAAATTCAAATCATAGCTAAGCCCTAGGCTGGCTGTGTGATCTTGGCCAAGTTATGTAACCTCTCTGAGTCTTCTAAGTAGCTTAGCTATAAAATGGGGATAATGATAACTACGTGGAAGGGTATTTTTGAAAAAACTGTGGGGTGATATATAACGGTGACTAATATAGAAAGTGTTTAATAAATACTCAATGAATTGGGTTGAACTGAATCAGTGCATAGGATTCCTCAATGCCTCTGGTGAAAGCTCAGACTTCCCAGCCCTCCCTGACCTGCCTGCTCAGCACAACATTCTTTTCCAATGGGCTCAGTGATGAGAGAAAGATGGAAAGCATTTGGCCAGAACATCGACCTCATTAACTCCCACATCCCTCCATCTGCTATCTATCAGGAGCCCATTGCAAGGAGGCAGGTGACCAATAAAAGTCCTCCCATTTGCTTTTGCCTCTGGGCCAGTGCCTGACAGTGCAAAGTTGTTCACAACTGTGGGCCCCGATCAGGGACTGGCTCCAGGCTTGTGATTCGCAACCAGAGCGGGGGTTTTCTGGTCTCACAGAAAGCAAGCTGAAGTTCACAGCCAACTCGCAGGCAGCAGCCGGGTCCAGCTGGCCTCCTCTGTAGGTCAAGAGAGAGGCTGGTAAGCAGCAAATGACACCGTAAACAAGGTGTAGAGAGGAGGTCATTATTCACAGCACGGGGATCTCTTATTTAAATAAGTTTCCTTATGGCCCAAGGGCATTGAAAACATTACTTGCTTTAGAAAAGGAAGAGCTACAGTTTAGTTTTTCAGGACCATGCAGTTTGCAGAAAGCAAAGGAAAAGGAGTTCATGTAGTTAATAAATGCTCAACAAATGTGAGCTCCTGTTATTGCACCGATCGCATGCTGAGGACTTTATACTTGATGTTCGTAGAGCAGGTGCATGCACGTTTAAGTCTGAATCTTCCAGCAGCCAATGAGAAGCAGCGAACATGATCAGTTTCGCCATTCCCAGTGTCTACAGGTGTATGCATAATACTAATTCAGGACGGCTGCAACCATTACTGGTACTGAATCCAGAAAGAAACATTTCCCACAGGTCCTCATAGGGTGGATATTGTGGAATGTGAAGAAGAAGGTGTTCAGGAATATCCCAAGCAGAAAAATGCAGGGCCAGGTTCTTGCAGTGACTATTGCCTCTACTTATTGGTATCTGCCTACAGAGAAGCTGTGCTACTCTCTTCTTCTACCCCAGATACCAGGGCAGCAGCTAAAAAATGGCTGGAATGGCTACTTCCCCTCCCAAGCCCCTGGCACCCAGCATCCATCTTTTGGCCTTCCTATTTTGTCAATGAAGGAATTAGAGTATTATTAATCAACCATTCAGTCAAATAAGCCTCATTCCCATTAAAGAAGAAAAAGTAGGTTTTATTTATACAATTATAAGGCATTTTAAAAAAACAAAGAGATTATTATTAATACTTGAGCCTGGCAGTCTTCCCAGAGTGGGAAATCGACAAGGGGCTTTGTTCTTGAAGAGGCAATGCTGTGCTTACAGATCCTCGCCCTTTGCTTCAAGCTTCTGTTATGCCTGATGCCTCCTGAATATTCAGGAAGGTTCTGAGGGCCTCTATGCTCTCAGGCTGTTTGGTGAAAATAGTAGTGTGTTGTGAGTTGGGAGGCCGGCATGCTTTGTGGCTCTGGCCAAAACAAACAACCTCTCTGAACTGCAGTTTCCCAGCAGCAGGTTGTTAGAAACTGATTCAAATCAGCAGCAGAGCTTTTGAAAAATACTTGGGCCTCCATCCTCACGTCAGACCAAGGGAATCAGAATCTCTGTGGGTGGAGCCCAGGAAATGATATGTTTAAAAAGTGCTCCAGGTGATTCTAGAACTCAAGTGGGGATGGCCCACCATGGCCACGTTGCTGTCTAGGTCCATTCTACCTCTGGTCTTATTAACACATGGGATTTCTGGGAGTTTTCTGATCCAGGGTTCTCAAACACAAATGTCTGCAGTGGGCCCACAGGTAACCTAAGTAGTAAAGTGGGCCAGGTATGGGGCAAAAATGCTAAATTGTCTTGAGATTAAGCATAATACACAGGAAAATTCAAATGGCCAAATCCAAAGTATCTCCAGCCACAAGCAGTCTACAGGCCCCAGTTTGAGACCTCTGATAAATAGGCAGATTCAAGTCCCCTATAGATAGGCTGACCAGATGCCAGACATACCATTTGAAACAGAACAGAAAACCACGGTCTCGTCCCATTTCACATGGTATGTACAGTCAGCCTCACCTCACTGGGCTAAATTTAAGGTGTCAGCAGGCTGACCGTACGTATCGTGTGAAATGGGACAGGACCATTGTTTTCTGTCCCATTTAAAGCGCTATGTCTGGTCAGCCTACCTAGCGATGGCTAGCTCACTGGCCTGTGATGCATAAAATGGCACGCCTGCTGGTGACACAATGCCGTTTCTTGTTTAACTTCACATGAGAAGCCCCAGGTAGAGAATGGGTATTCAAGAGACACTGAGTGGATGGATGAATGAATGAATAGGTGAACAAATGAGTATGAATGGCTTTGGAAGGGTGGACTCTGGACATTCCTTGAGTCTTCCGTCTCACATTGTGCCCTAAAAAGTTTAGGAGCCTAGCTGGCGTTGTCCAATACGGTAGCCACTGGCCACATGTGGCTCCTGAGCCCTTGCAATATGGCTGGTCCAAATTGAAAGGTGCTGTAAGGCATTTCAAAGAATGAGCACGAAAACAAGTATTTAAGTTGTCCATTCATACATTTTTACATTAATTTCTTGTTGAAATTATATAATATTTTGAATATATTGTTAAATGAGATGTCATTAAAATGAATTTTGCCTGTTTCATTTTATTTTTTAATGCAACTACTAGAAAATTGTAAATATTATATTTCTATTGGAAGGTGCTGCTCTGAGCCCTGAGTCGTTATGTTCTTTGTTCATGTATGTGTCTGTGTCTTCCTGGTATATGAAAATTCTCAACCATGTTTTCCCACCAATAAACTCTATTCTCTTCTCCTTCTCATCTTGTAGCAGAATGATAACATGAAAGACGGAGAGAGAGTAGGGGTTGAGATTAAAGAAAAACAAACCAAACACTCCTAGTCTTTCTCTAGGGCTTGAAAGATACACTGTCTCGTCCCATCTCCCACCCTCTACCCAGAGTGTTTCCTCGTTAATGACCACAGCAAACCTCTCAGGTCCCTCCCCCAAGGATTTTCTCTGTCTTGATGCCATTCTCATTTCCCACTCCAGGAACTCTTACTTATCCTTCAAGCCCCAGGGCAAAGGCTGCCTCCTCTGTGGCCTCCCCGCTGGAGCGAGGAGCACCCATTTCCCTCTCCCAGAACGCAGCTCACACGGCTGTTGTAACACTTCCCCAGGGAATGCTTAGGATAGTTTAGCCAGTTGATCTCCTTCATGAGACTTCTTGAGGGCAGGGCTGGTCAGTCTACCCTTTTCTGTGTCGCCAAGGCCTAACTCAGGCTCTGACACGTGTTCAGTAAATGTTAGATGAATGGATGGATCTTCTTCACCGAGGGGAAGCGTCTTTATTCATTCCTTCATCCATTCAACAAATACTTACTGAGCACCTGCTGTGTATCAAGCACACTAAGCGTGGCCTAGGCCCAGGGAATACAGCCAGCAAAGCAGACAAAAGTGTCTGCTCTCACGGGTTTCCATGCTTACATCATCCCAACACCCAAATGTCCAATAGGTATCACAAACATTGCTGAGGAATGACGGGGGAGGAGGAGGAAGGGAGGTAAGCCCCTGTGCCCCAGAGCCCATCCTTCTAAAAGGCTCAGGTCCTTGTATTTGCTGCTGGTCTCACTAGAGACTTCTTTAACAGAGTCTTTACAACCCGTCGCTTATGTTGTGTACTAAAGAGTTTAGGAGGTGCAATAACAGTGTGACAGTAGGTATTTATTGGTTCTGATAGAGTGGAGGAGGCTCTGAATTGGCCAAAGCATGGCTTTCCCTTTTCTTACTAACGCAGCCTAAGACCAAGGAGACTGGTAAGACTTTTATAATCAGCTAGAAAGAGTAACCATAAAAAAAAATTAAGCCACTGAATTCGTTAGATAAAGGCCCTCTGCCTTTCAGTGGCACTGAGGTTTATGGGAGAGACATGTATCATAAGATACAAACCAGGGCGGGACAAAGGCTGCCATCACTTGCAAGTGGGCGTTTCTTTTGGCGACCTCTCAGGAGTGCCAGGCGCAGCCCATGCGGGACCAGCTGCTGGTCTTTTCTCCAGTCTCAGAGAATGACCCCACTGTCTACCCAGCCACCCCACACAAATGGGGAGCCATCCATCTTGTCCTCTCACCATCCATGTGCGGTCAGTCATTGAATCTTGTCTGTTCTACTTCCTCCACATTTCTCTCCATCCACACGTGCAGCACCAGCGACCAGTCCACCCCACATCACACACAAGGGCTACTACAGCAAAGCCTTCTCACTGACCTCTGTGTATCTGCTCTTGATGTGGTGTCCACCCACCCCCTGCCCCCGTGTTCTACAGAAGCCCTAGAGCAATGTCCTAACCTGAGAAGAATGTCAGAACTGCCTCGCTGCTCATCCCACAGTCCTAATTTTGAGAGTTGCAAAGATGAAGTTTGATGCTGGGTAAGCAATCTAGAATGATGGAGTATATGGCAGGAGATAAGTTTTGGGGTCAGACACACCTGGCTTCAAATCACAAGCCTGTCACTTCCTTGCTTTGTGACTAAGGACAAATTAATGAATATCTTTGGACCCTGGTGTCCTCAACTGTAAATAGAGATAATCACACTTAGCTCCATATATAGTACTCAGCATAACATAAGTTCTCAGTGAATGGTAGCTGAAGAGATTATTTGCAGATAGTAGGTCTTTGCCTTTCTAGGTAAAACTACCATTCATACAGAATCCCAGCCCTCTGAACTAAGGTTCAAAGAGGTGAAGTGACTTGTTCAAAGTCAGACGGCTGGAATTTGGTTCATTATATGACACCAGGGGTCAGATAACTACAGCACATGGGCCACATGCCTGCTTTCGTAAATAAAGTTTTATTAAAACACGGTTACACGCATTTGTTTACATCCTTTTCACGAGGTATTTAGTGTCACATTTTACATTTGTGTTGGTGATTTTGCTGTTGAAATTGGGCTCAAGCGTAGGGCTGAAGTGCTACCTAGCATTCCTAAGAAAGGCTACGATGTGCCCTGTGACAAAATACGTGTATGAGATAAGCTTCATTCAGTCAGGAATTACACCACCGTTAGCTGTGAGGTCAACGTTAACGAATCAACAACATATATTTAAAAAGGTGCTTTTAAACAGAAACACATATGAAACAAATTAGGTGCTGATTAGCTGATGACATGTTGTGACCAGAGGCTCACAGGGACCTAATCTGCATTTTCCTAGGAGCAGTGGTTCAGTGTTCACTAATTCCGTGTTTGCAGCTACTTTATACAACGTAACTATCAGGACTAATGAGAATCTGCTGTGTGAACGTGCCGTCCAAAGCCGTAGCTAACAATAACGCTATGATCAATCTCTGTAACAATGCTGTGACTGTGCTATTATTACTAGTTAATCACCGTAGTCTTATTTCTTCATGCCGCAATAATGCCATTACTAATTAACCATGTTAGTTTAATTCTATCTGTATTACTCAACAAGAATGCTGTATTGCTGTTATTAAATGATTGTATCCCAAGTCAGCCCGAGAATGTGTCCACATCTTTTCCCCTTTGAATTCTCAAGGGCAAAACACCAAAAACGAAGCCTTCCTACCGACTGCCTCCGAGGGGCTTCCGCAGACGGAAAGCAAACGTAACCGCTCTCTGCAGCAGTGATTCTGAGCGAAGATGAGAGCAGCGCCGTCCAGTAGGGGAGCAGGGAGCTCCTTGTACCTGCAGGCCCTCCTGGCTGAGCCCCTCCTGGAAAGGACTGGCCTGCACCTGTCCTGACAGCCCCGCAGACTCCAAAGACCAGCGGCCCCTCGCCTTGCTGCCCTAGTTAAAATGCCAGCCTAGTATTTATTTGTTTTCTCCCAGACAGATGCCAATTAGGGGGGGCTGGGGAAAGAGACAATGGCCCAGATCTGATTGACAACGGCTGCTGAACAAGAGGCCTCTGTGGCGTGTTTAATGAAAAGGCCACTGTGTTTTTATTGCATCTATTTGATTTTAGAGTGTCGTTTATAAAAACAATTCAACCAGCAGGATTAACTGCTTCTGGGCTTTCTCTTCTCCCTGTGGCTCTGTGGGTGTCCTTTCTCCCCACTTCCTCTTTCCTTCTCCCTCTAGCAGGTTCCATTGTAGACTTCCCTGTGCTTCACAGAGAAGCTAAGGCCTGCACACAGCCCTGCCAGTCATGACTCCCTGGTGCTTCCTGGGTTTGGCCCCACAGCTCCCAGGTCCCAGCACCCAGCCCTGCCATCCTTCAGGCCAGCATCTCCTCTTGCCTGGCCGCCTGCAAGAGCCTCTAATGTTGCTTCCCTCAGTTGTTCGTGACCCAGAAGTTTCCTTCCCCTCAGCCCCAAGAGGAATTTTTGGAAGCATGTAAGGCAGATTTGGGTTGTTAGCAATGAGACAGGGAGGGTAACTGGTACTTAGTGCCTGGGGTTGCACACAACACAGAGGGTGCCATCCAAAATGATCCCCAATTATTTTATTCCCTTGGCCACTTTGCAGCCAAAGTGATTTAATGTCTAGTCCCAATCTAATTACCAAATTGTATGATATGTGAATTATATCCAAATAAATCTGCTATACCTATTTTGAAAATCTAATTACCATATTTCCCTACTCAAAACTCTTCAATGACTTGGTATCATCTGCATAGAATCAAGGGCAAACTCTTCAAGTTCTAGGTCCTTGTATCTCCCCAGTTTATCTCTTCTCATTGCTTCCCACTGAGCAGCTCCCATCCCCACCCCAACTTAGATTCCAGCTATAGCTGTTTCTCACCATCTATCTAGAGTGCCTTCCCCCTCACCTCCTTCCCTGATAAGTGCCTACTCAGCCTTCAAGGCTCAGTTTAGGTATCACCTTCTCCAGGAAGCTCACCATGATTACTCCTCCCAGCTGCCTCTCTGTGCTTCCCTTGTATAATCTGTAAAATCTGCAGGGCAGTTAGCCTGCTAGATGGCCCCAGGCAGGAAGCGGGCCAGATTCAGTGCACAGCAGAAAGCAGGGTAACAGAAGCAGCCAGTCAGGAGGGAGAACAGCTCCCCTCCTTTCGACCAGAAGCAGCTCTGCCTCCTCCCATTTTATTCCTTGTATGTATTAGGATTTCATGAGAGAATTTTTTTGAGGAAAATTTCTACTGTCACAAAAGGTTTGCAAGTACTGTTCTAGTTTATATGACGAGGGCTGAGACTCCTTCATGATGGAGTTAGGTCAGCCTGAGGCTAAAAGGACTGCAGGTAATTGTATACTTATTCTTCTGGCCAGTGAGGACCTGGAGTGAGAGAAAGCTGGAAGCGGATGTTAACTAGGAAGACTGGCTTACACTTACAGAGCTTTCTCTTGTGTTTCTAAAGGACTTCAATTCATTTTGAATTAATTTTAGAAACAACCCAAATGCCCTTTGATAGATGACTGGGTAAAGAAGCTGTGGTACGTATACACAATGGAATATTACTCAGCTATAAGAAAAGATGAAACACTGCCATTTGCAACAACATGGACGGACCTTGAGATCATCATGCTAAGTGACATAAGCCAGACAGAAAAAACCAAGAACCACATGACTTCACTCATATGCGGAATATAAAATTGAAAGCAACAAAGTACAAACAAACAGAAAAACTCATGGACACAATCAAGAGATTAGTGGTTACCTGGGGGCAAGGGAGGAGGGGGTGGGAGAAGAGGGAGGGGTGGGCAAACCAAATATATGGCAATAGAAAGAGAGCTCACACTGGGTGGTGAGCTTAGAATGCAATAGATAGACAATGCACTGTAGAATGTAGTTCTTGCCAACCAATGTCACCCCAATAAGTCTAACAAAAAAATATATTAAAAAAAATTTAGGTAGAAAGAAAAATAAAGGACTTCAGAGGTACTAACGCCACTTGCTCTTCTGGGTTCTAGTGCCTGTGCATTTATTTGCACATTCCACACCATTCAAGCATATGCTATTTACTGGTCCATTATCCGTAAGAGACCATGGCCTCTCTATGGGGGAGAAAGAGTGAAATGTGTGCACGTTGCCACCCCCAGGGAGAATGTGGGTGGACGGCCTATGTTGTGCACACAATGTTCCTCATCTTACAAAGGGCCTGCTGCAGGCTCTGCCCAAGGCATTCGGCTGTTTAATGGTGGAGCTGATGGTGGAACCCAAGTCTTCAGACTTCCACTGCTCACCCGCAAGCCCTGCACATGCTGAGTGCCACCAACACGGGCTCCTTGGTGCACAAGCTGCCCACACTGCCCACCTGGGCTGGGAGCAGAGAGCAGGGTGGTGTGTGGGTCAGCGTTGCCTCATGCAGGAGATCACCTTGTAATGAGTCCTTCTAGTTCCTTAAGTAACTAAATCCCCCAAGCTCAGGAAAGGGAGAAAGGAAAGCAAGTATGTGTTTACCATGCATTGAACACCAACTGAGTACCAGATAATGTGTCAGACACATGCAAAGAGCTCATAGTCAAGTCACATGATAACACAGGTGAGCTCGTTTGGTTCTCTTCACAATCCCGGCAGATGACAATTTGTGTCACCATTCTCCAGCTATCAAAATCAAGGTCAAAGAGCACATGGCAAAGTAGGGATTTTTAGACTCAAAACTTCAAAGCCCGGATGCTTTTTCCACCACGTACGTTCCCTGTTCTCCTGAATGGCTTACTCCACCCTGATTCCACTCTACAGCATTATAACAAGGTCCATCCGATGCAAATTCTGTTCCACTCAACTGTATGTGACCCCTCCTTTACCCCAGGCCCGTGTGGACAGAGATAATTAAGCCACAGCCCTGCCCTCCCAAAGTCACAGGCTACTCAGGAAATAGGTAGAAGGCTTCATTTCAGCAGGAAGTAGTGCATGCTGAGAAGAGAGGGAAGGGAAAGATTTTTGAGAAGAAACAAGCATGTATTGAGTGCTTATTGTATGTTCAAAAGGCATTATATTTAATACTCATAACAACACTGTGGGTATATTCTATTGCTGTTACTCTCCCATATTATAGAATATAGAGGGATTTGAGATTCAAAGTGATTTGGTCATCTGTCCCCAATGTGAGGGCAAAGGCGTGGCCAGGGCAGCCTGAAAGCAAAGCCTTTGCTAGACACAACCATCACGTTATTACACAGGTTCAGTAAGGCTTCCTGGGAGCAGGTAGTTTTTTGGACTCAAATAGTATCCCAGTCTCTTTCTCTTAAGAGACTTTTTCCAAAAACAAAAGTCATCCACTGGAGATTATTTAAA
The DNA here is from genome assembly GCA_004026885.1 of Lyroderma lyra. Classification (NCBI taxonomy): domain Eukaryota; kingdom Metazoa; phylum Chordata; class Mammalia; order Chiroptera; family Megadermatidae; genus Lyroderma; species Lyroderma lyra. Next base: position 330,155 of record PVJL010000242.1, on the reverse strand, counting down.
GTTCGCATCTGATTTTGGTCCTAAGTGAAAACTACGTTTTCCTCTCAGGGTGCTAGAGGCACTGCCTTGCCACACCTCGGCCCCGCCCCTTCCCCTTTCCCGAAGGCCTTCTCCTTCTCACCCTGCTAGTTCCAGCCTAATTACAGCCCCCGTGGAGGCTTCCCCCTTCCAACAGGACAAAGAAAGGATCACCTTTTCTGCTGAACTTATGGCGGCCTAATATTTACAAGGCGTTGGGCTGGGCTTTTCCATAATTTTATCTTTCAATCTCACTTTGTCCTTTCGCTACTTACTGCATGAAGCAGGTGTTACCATGACACAGAAAATAAAATGAGTCACGTAGAAATGTCATGACTTGCTCAAGGTCAACACACAGCTCATGAGCACCAGAGTGACACTGTCCAACTCTCAAGTTCACATTCTTAGTTGCATGTGCCTGGTATAGTATCTGTCTCCTCTTGTCTATGTCTGCCCAGCCCTGAACAGATAGATGGTGCATGCCTTGAAGGCAGAAGTAGGATTATCACTGTATTTTCTGAGCCCTGCACTGCACTTGGCATTACTGAAATTTTATCAAATACGTGAATACTCTAAATGTTCCTACATCCTCAGTGTTCAGCAGAGTGCCCTATGTACTAGTATCTAATGAAGAATTTTTTTATTTTCTAAAAATGAAGGCAAAGATTTTTAAACTAGAGGTCCTCTGGCCTATTCACAGAACATCAGAGCTTTAGCTGGAAGCTGAGGGTACTTTTTCTTTGAAGGACTAAGGTATAGGGAGAGTAACTGGATATAATTAAGTCAGAAGCTACTTAGAGAAAAAGCAGGGCCTAGAAATCCACGTCTTCCACGTGTGATACAGGAAGTATCACATCTCCATCACATTATGCTGCTCCTAAACCTAGGACCTGAGCCATCTATGTGCCACTGAAGGGTCTAAGGGTGAAACTCAGAGTCAGCTAAAGTTAACTTGCTACCTAAGCCTGGAGTTAACATGGGTTATAATAATTAAGTTGAAATAGCAATGAAATATTAGCAAGAAGAGCTTTGTCTTGCACTTTGTGTGTATGTATGGGGGTTGTGTAAAATCACCATACATTAAGTTAAGCTTAATGCTAAGCTGAAGTGTTAATAAAATCCCTGTCTTAATTTTTAGAAAATAAAAAAAAAAATCCTTCATTAGATACAGTATATAGGGCAATCGGCTGAACACTGAGGATGTAGGAACATTTAAAATATTCATGTATTTGTTAAATTTTCAGTAATGCCAAGTGCAATGCAGGGCTCAGAGAATATAGCGATAACTCTATTCCTGCCTTCAAAGCATGCGCCATCTGTTCAGGGTTGGGCAGACATGGACATAAGGAGACAGATACCACACCAGGCACATGCAACTAAGAATGTGAACTTGAGAGTCGGGCACATCCTGACTCTGATCCTCGTATCTGGATGACCTTGAGCAAGTCATGACACTTCAATGTGACTCGTTTTCTTATGTTCTAGTGAAGGATTATTATTTTTTTTTTTCAAATAAGGGAGATGAGTAAGCTTTTGTAAGTACAACCCCAAACTTGGCAAGATGTGATCCAGTGCCTTCCAACAGCCCTGCGATCACCACTATCCTGACAGCATTAGGGGCAAGGCCCCACCTGAGAGGCAGAAAGGCAGATTTTGATTCCCACATCAGTACCCACAATATAAAGTAGACGAAGAATTAATGACAGCTACCCACCTCAAAATGTTAAGAACAAGCACCTTTCAGGTGCTATGTCCCAATTCTTTCTATAAAGGAGTCTTTCTGCAAAAAACTACCTCATGGCTGCAAGAGAGGCTTTGGAAAGAAGCATCCAGGAGAAGAAGAACAGACCCTTCAACACCGTTCTCATTTAAGTGTGTTATTTAGAGCTCTAAAGGTAACCAGAGGAAGAACTGAAAATACGCTGTATATTAACTCCTAATTGCACGTGCACTGGGAGGAGGTGGGGGAGGCAGGGTGTCAGGGAGTTAAGCCAGTAGGAAGGCAATAGATACTGTGTAAAGTGGATGCATCACTTTGCAGCCGTTTAAGCAAATACTATTTAATGATATGGAAGCAACCATGGGAACTGAAAACAAAGGTAGTTTAATGTGTTTGCCTCAAGGGGCGGGGAGCTGAAGTTGGGGAAGGGCTTTGCTTTTCACCATAAGACCTATGCCTGTTTTATTTTGCAATCATTTGGAAGGATATCTTTCATTTTAGAACATGAAAAAAAAATTCTGCTATCTTTTGGGGAGTTAGGAACCATTCCTGTTTGTGCTTAGCTACTTCTCAGTCCTCTGGCTTTTGGTGAATGGTATGTGGTGCTGGTGGATAATGAGCTGTGTGTTATGTGCTCACGTTAAGCGGGTGGGAAGTGGGCACAGAGTAATTTTTCTAGAGTGTTGATGAATATTCAGGAGTGCTCCACATTCTTTCAAAAAGTACATTTTCTCAAAACAGTTATGTTCTAAACAACCAATAATGAAGCTGGGGAAATAGCCAAGTACCATACCTCATTTACAGAGGGAGTCATTGCCAGGTATCATGTCTGGGCTAATTGCTTAGAGCAAGGGACCTGGGAAAGCATCTGTAAAGGAAACCTAATGCTAGGCATAGTGTGAGAAATGGAGATCCAGATTATACAGGTGTCTGTGTTCTAAGCTGCAGGGTCCTCCTCAGGCTGGCACCGGGGATGGGATACAAGGAGTGGAGAGGGTGCCAGGCCAGACGCAGAGATGTGGGTTCTCACCCTGCCCGTGGCAATATGGGGCTGTGGGCTCTGAACTGCTTATAGATGCGGGGTAGTCCTGGTTTGGTCATTCTCTCTCAGTTCTGGTCTCTTCAGTTGTACATATGAATTTAAAAATCTCTCTTTCTAGAGTTGTTTTGAGAATTAAATGAATTAATATAGGAAATGTTCTGGAATACTGCAACTTCCTTATTGATCTCGCTTTACGTTCCCCAGATCACAGCCCTTCAATATCTTCTCATTCCGTCGTGCGTTATGCCCCAAGACGACGTGGTCCACCAACGCAGGCCACACGTGATATTAACTTTCTAGTAGCCATACTTTAAAGAAGCAATAGAAACAAGTGACAATAATTTTGACAATATATTGTACTGATTTCATTTATAAGTGTATTTTATTTATCTAAAAGATTATCATTTTACACATTAATCAATATTGGAAAGTTATTAATGGGATATTCTTTATTTTTTCATACTCCGTCTCTGGGACCCAGTGTGTATTTTACTTTATAGTGCACAGCAGTTTGGATTGACCACATTTCAAGTGCTCCATTGCCCTTGGTGGCTGTTGGCTATTACCATGGATGGTGCAGGTTTAGAATTTCTTTCAGTTCCTCCTCTCAGCCACACACTCTCTGGCCTTTCTCACATGTTCTTCCCTCTGCTTGGAGCATATCCTCCATCACACCAAACCACTCTGCTGGGCTAGCTTTAAAATCAGGTCACTTTCTTCTGCAAATTTCCCTTTGCCCCTCTAGCCTAGGGTAAAGGCCCCTCCTACATGTTCCCATATCACCTCATAGGGTTCCATCAAAATCCTAATAAATAGGTTGTGTTTGCATTCCTTATACTTCAAGCTTCATGTACAAGCATATCTTGCTTATCGTTGAACCTCTTATGCTTAGAAATGTGCCTAATATAGGCGGACCAGATGTCCCATTTTAAACAAGTTTCACATTGTACGTATGTATGGTCAGCCTAGTCTCACTGGGCTAAATTCAAGGTGTCAGTAGGCTGACCATATGTACACTTTGAAACTGGACAGTACCGTTGTTTAAACTGGTACGTCTGGTCAGCCTAAATATAACAGATGCCCTGTAAATGTATGTGATTTTGTTGGTTAAGACTAAGTACCCTTCATACTGTAGATATGGATCCACTTGAGGACAGTCCTAAGAAGCAAAAGGAAACCAGCTTCCCCTCTCCACACATCTACCTAAAAGAACACAGGCCTTGGAGTCAGTCAGACCTCAGTTCAAATCCTGATTCTACCACTTAATAAATCCCTGTCCTGGCCAGGTGCTTTGACCTCTCAGAGCCTTAGTTTCCACATCTATGAAATCAAGCTATTATTCCTTACTTTGCATAGTTGCTGTACAGATTAAACAACTAATGTAAAGTGGTCTAGAACAGTACCTGACACATGATGAGTGCTTAACATTGAATCTCATCAAACTGAAGACACCATCAATTACAACTGCATCAGCCATAAGATACTTCAGTATTTTATGAGCCACCAAAAAAAAAAAAAAAAAAAAAGAGGAAAATCCCCACCAACAATGCCAGTTAAACTATGACATCCCTATGACATGAAAGATGCAGCCCATTTCAGAGACGTTAACATGCTGAATCGTGTGCATCCTTAAGTTGACATAGGGTAAATGCTGTCCCCTGCCCTCCGGAGTGTAACCCATGGGGCTGAGCTCTGGTCAGTGTTAAATACCTGGAGTCATGAGACTTGGGCTTCCCTAGAAAGTGAGGAAAGACTGTTCACTGAGTCCCCACTATGGGCTAGCCACTTTCCTAACATTCTTTTACATACTCCTGAAAACAATCTTTTTTGTTATATTCATTTTTAAGAGGAACAAATGGCAGCCTGGAAAGGTCAAATTGCTCAGCTAGCACAGGGCAAAGCTGGAATGGACCACGAAGGAGCCTGTGTCAGGCAAAGTGCCTGCTGTCTGCAGCAAGCCCAGCCCTCTCTAAAGGCCTGGGCCTTTGGAAGCTCCCAAAGCCTTGTCAGCAGTATCTTGTTAATGCTTCATAAAGGCCCTAAACTCCTCAAAGAAGCTCAGGATCAAACCGTCAGGCATGAGCTTATTAGATTTAATGCCAGGAACAAACTTGCAAACCACAGGTTAAGGAGCCCCCTGCGAAGATCTGAAGGAGCTTCGCTCTCAGGGGTGGCGGAGCAGGGGTTTGCACAGCTCTGCTCAATCCATATCCAGTGGCAGGGAAGGAAGCATGCTGACTCCTCCCCGCACAGCCTGGGCACTCCTCCAGGGCACTCAAGTGTGCGGGAGTGCTGCCGGCCATGGGCTGGCAGATGGGGGTGGTGTTGGTAGAAAGGAAGCTCTCTAAGTGTGGGGAAGCCACCTGAGGTCCTAAATGCCTGAAACTTACAGGTGAAATGCCGAGTGACAGGGACTATGGACAAAAGGCAAAAAGGCAGAAGGTCCCCCATTAGCCATGGGGTACTAGATTTGCTCCCAAATCCGTGTGAGGGTCCTTTATGGGAGGTATCAGGCCTTTTGCCTTGTCAGGTTGGCTAAGGCTGAAGTGACAAATGCTGGTCCTGCAGATTTAAGATGCAGAGATTTGCTCCCTTGATTCTGTTTCCTTAGAAAGTTCAGCCTCTTTCCACGGAGTCAACTAAACCAGGTCACTGATTTCTTCATCTGAGGAAGCCTGTACTTAACGAGAGCTGCTCAAGACTTCATGTAAAGTAGGTTTTTCCATCCCTTTATGTTTTTCAGGCTGAAATCTTGGAAAATAGATAGGAGAGGAGCTAGTGTGATGAGGTGGAAGGCAGGCATCACCAGGCCACCGGTCACCCATCACTGCCCCTCCCAGCAGATTCCAAACCACTGGGCTGGTACTTCCGGCTGTGGTGTTCGATGATTTTGTTACAACTTACTAAGATGGTTTTGGATCACTGAGGAAAGCAGTATTTTCACACTTAGTTGAGCTGTGAAATGACCTCTGTCATGGTTTGGCTTGGTTTCCATTCTAGGTCCAGTCATTCCCTTGACATGTGACCTTGGCCAAGATACATTTCTTTGGGCCTCAGTTTCCTGGAGGGGGCTGGGAGAGCTCAGTGGCTTTCACACTGAGTCTGAGGGAATCCAAGGGCTCCTTTCCCATTCTTTCCCACCTTATCTAGAACGGTACTGCTTTCCTCTACTTTAGACATTTTGGGTCCCTATAAAATTTCCTTTGAAAATGGGCTTTTGTGGCCAATGAAAGTTTGCAATCAGTCAGACTAAATAATCTCATACGTTTCTTCTGGCCCTGACATTCTCTGATTTAGAAATTGCCAGGTTACAATCTATTTGCAGGAACAAATAACACTGAAAGAAGTCTCAGGATTCTGAGTTTGTGTGAGCGGAGTGTTTGTGTGTGTTTTTTAATCCTTCAACTTTATTTTTTTTAATGCTTCTGCTTCTCAGACACAATGTCACCTGGAAACGTTGGCTGCTCTCAGGTTATTTATGAGCACGGAGTGCCTGCAGGCGAAGCAGGGCCAGCATGCATCTGTGCCCAGCACCCGCATTGTGTTTTGCACTCTGCAGGTGAGGACACTGCTGTCCCATGGCTTGCAAACAAGCCAACCAATTGAGAGAAACACAGCTCTTCCAGGCAGGTACCCACAGCCTGGGCTTCCTAATTCTCCTCCTGGCCCTGCTTCCCTCTCCTAGGCCTTCTCTTATTCTTGTCTGTCTCTCTAAGATGGAAAAAGGAAGACAGAAAACGCAGTCTAGCAAAACTGCAGCGTTGAAGGGGCTGCAGCTTTGCAAAGTTTCCAAAGGCTCATTGGGTGAAGTTTCCAGACCCAGGCCCAGTGAAGGCCACAGCTGCTCACCCAGCCTAAGGACAAATAAGATTTGAGGATGGTTCTCCCTGGGTGACTGGTAATCCTTAGCGTCCTGCACAGACAGGCCTTCTGGTCCAGCCTCAGACTCCAGCAGAGGGGAGCAGATGAGAGGAAAGGCAGACCATGAATACATAAATAATTTCTATTTCTCTTTCAGCCATGTGGGTTTTATTTGAGGGGACAGTAGAGCACACATGCTTTTCTGACTATATCTTCACTATGCTACCTAAAAATGAGCTGTAAAGCTGCAAGAGGCCCTGGAGATGCTCTAGTTCTCCTGCATCACTTTAAGAATGGGAAAACTGAGGCCCAGTGTGGGAAAGCTCCTTGCTGGGGATCATCTCACTACAGGAGAAGAATTTCGTCTGGGCCTCAGGTCATGGGCCACCCAGGCTCGAGTTTTCTGCTGTGACCTTTGTGTGGTCAGAGAACACTGGGCTAAGAGAGAACGAGTGGGACACTGTATGTGCAGGAGGGGCATCGGGGCCCCCATATGTGGTTGGCCAGGTTGTGCCCTGCCCTAGGGCACTGCCCATGGAGAGAGTAGAACCTGACACCTGGCTCCAACTCTGCTCACCAGCTGTGTACAGGGCTGTGTCTGCCTGGAGCAGGGACATCATTTTCTAATTCTCACCCAAGAGCTGTACGGGCTGGAAGGACTTCTGGGGAGCAGGAAGGGTTCACAGAGGAAAGATTGCAGCAAGGCCCCAGGATGAGTTTCTCCGGCGGAGAAAGGGAGAGCAGACACTGTGGGAGATGGAGACTGTGCAGGGCCGCCGCCAGGGTCGGCTCAGAGTCGGGGTTCACGCACCTCTCTCCTGGAGCAGGCCCGGTGCCCTGTGATACCTGAGCCACCTCCAGGAGGATCAGGCCAGGAAGATCCCCATGTGGACACCACCTCTGAGGGGGTGACAGCCCCTGCCCCACTGCCCTGTTCTCACTCCTACTCCTCACAGCTCTGTGGGATCCCCCTCCCTCCTCACAGGCCTTCTTTCCTGCTCCCCCACTTCCAATGTGAGGAAAAGACGAGCAGCCCAGCTGCTCTGCCTGCCTCCCGGAGTCAGCGGGCTGCAGCCACGGCTTTTCCTCCGTTCTCCCAACTTCTGCTGCTTCAGGAAAAGGCTGAAGACACAGATCCTAAATATAGGCACGTCCCCCATCCTCCTGCCCAGCTAATATTAGCCCTTGGGTGGAATCCACTGACAGCATTACTCCACCCCCACCCCCCCTTTTGGCTGTGCTGGTGGGAATTCTTCTGCTTACAGTAAGCCGGGCTGAGCCAGCAAAAGACTGGGGACCACACGGAGCCAAGTACAGTCTGTGAAGCGGGGGCTATGCCAGATGATTAATGGAGCCCCCTTCCAGCACGAGATTTATGGATCTGTGAATGGGGAGGCCTGGGAAATGGGGGTGGGGCGGTTCTGGTTAACTGAATTTGTCAGCTTCCAGATGGAGGGGGCACTAACACTTGTTGATAATTTACTCTGAGTCAGGGACACTACTAAGGATTTCAAATATGTGATCTCTGCAACAGGCCTATAAGAGGGACAGCATTGTTATCTCTGTCTTACAGATGAGGGCACCAAGGTGCAAAGAAGTGAAGGGAACTGGCCCTCTGACAAAGAGCTAGTCAATGTCAAGATGAGGTTTGGTCTTGGTGACCCCGAAGCCTTGGCTTTTAATCATGCCGCCAGGTCTATTTGCTTCAACACCCGTGGAAACTCTTTCGAAAATGGTTTTGGGGGTGCTCCTTCTGCATGGTCCCTGGTTAGGGTCAGAGGAGCAAAGTGTTGAATTGGAGTCAGCGGCCTTGAACTCTGGGCCTGCCTTTGTCAGGCCAACTTGGGGTGACTGGTTGAGCCTCTCTGTGCCTAGAAAACAGGTGCAGACGGAGGCACTCCAAAGCAACTTTTAACCTATACTCTCGGGGTCGGCTTGCATTTCTTGGGTGGGCTCCACTTCTCACCAACTCAGCCCAGAAATGCAATCTAAATATAAGTTGGTAGAGCATAAGGTGAGGGTACAGGACAAGTACACGAGTTACTGGCCAGGAGGCCCCCAAAGCCATCTTCCAGCCAAGGTTTCAGCTCACTGTCTCACAACTCCTCTCTCCAAAGTAAAGGAAAACAAGAAACGCTAACTCATCATGAAGCAGCAGCATGCCAATGAGGTCCTCTCGGTTTCTCAAATGCACTCGGAGAAGAGAAAAAGGAGAAAGCAGACCTGAGAGACAGTGTGAGTAAGTGGCAATACATGGGGGACAGCAGGTATTGATGCCATTTGATTGTTCAGTTTCTCATTTTGTTCTAAGGCTGGAGGATTTAGCATCAGGTGATGCCTAAGAGGATGGCTACCCCATTCACCAAGAAAGGAGTGGAGTTGGTGAAAACAGCTGATTGAGTCCAGAAACACAAAGTTCTAAGTGCTTGTCTCCACCTGGGAAATGCGAATGGCTGGACAGATGGACCCATGGTTGTCCACTGCATTATTTCAGGGCGGTTGGGCTCACTGTTAGTGTTTTAATTAAAGGCTCAGGACCACAGACCAGGGCCTGTTGGAAAGCTCCCAAGATCTCACCAAACAGAGTCAGAGGAAGTCCCTAAATCCCTGCCACTTCATCTTAGTCATATTTTATTGACGTTAAACTGATATTGAAATTTCGTTTCCTGAAAGTTTCCTGGACCATATTTCTTTAAGGAAGGAAGCGAGCCCATTAGCAAGCCACTCAAGTGGCCTATGGTAGTCTCTCAGGAATTCTCAGAGCCAACAGCTCCTGAGTGATGCTGGGTATGTGTATGCATGTGTACAAGTGACAGGCAAGTGTGGTGACACTGTCACCATCAGCAAATCACAAACAACAGGATTGTTTTCAAGGTGAGACAGAGGTCTTCCATCCATATAGAAACAAACAGAGCTTGAAGGGAGATCGCACAAGCATGCCAACATGTGCAGCCCCAACAAGTGCATGAGGCCAGGGACATGGATGTACCTAACACGCACACACGGGCCAGATGCACGTGCCTGCAGAGTGGACATGTTTACATGCGTGTACACCTGCCGAGTCCCCAGACACACATCTGTGACTCAGCCTTGTAAGTGCCCTTAGACTTTGGCATGAGGAACAGGGAGGGTGGTCCCACAAAGCCGAAAGTCCCCCATATTAGGGACTCCCTCACTAGGCATCACTTCTGCAGGTTTTCCATCTAATGATCTCAGAGAAACCCCCAAAATGACAATATGTTCATTTTCACAGCTGTTTCCTAATCACCTTCTGCCCAGAAGATCTTGGCGTGAGTGCTCCAGGCAGAACGTGAATAACACAGACCTTAGGGGGCATAACGGCTCAGAATGACAGCAGCCAAGATGGCGCTAAGGAGAGAGAGGCAGACAGAGAGATGGAGTATACGCTTCCTCGGGTCAAATCTGCTTCTGCGTTACTGGTGCCCCAGAGCCCAGCCAGGTGGGAGCACCTCATAGTGCTCCACAGATGATTACTCAGTGAATTAATTCAGGGCTATTTCTGGCTGACCTTACTTGGTCTCTATCTTGCCCCTCTGCCCCTTCACCACTAAGAGCATTATAGCCTGGCCTACAGGCCCTTCCTAACTAGAGCAGAACCCATCTTCCCAGGCCACATCCCACCTCCCCGGTGTCTCCCCCTCACTCACTGTTCCTGTTCCAGTGAATTTCCCCCCATTTCTCCAGGACTCCAGGTCCTTCCAGGGCTCAGAGCCTTTGTGCAAACTGCCACTCTGCCAGGAATGCCTTTGCTTCCTTCTAGGTATGGTAAACACTCTCTCATCCTTCAAGATGCACATCAAATAGGCCTTCCTCTCCTCTAGATTTCACTGTTCTTCCTTTCCCCTTCCCATTTTTTTCAGAGTCACTGCAGCCTCTAAGGGACCCGAAGACCTTCCTTCATCCCTTCCTGGTGAGCAGCTCTAGTGGGGAACCCTGTCTCACTCCCAGAGCCTGGCATCCAGTCAGTGACACTGGGAGGATACTCAGCAAGGTGGGCATCATGGCTCCCAGGCCTGGGTCTAGGCTTTACTGAGTCCCTTAGCTTGTCCCCTCCCTAGCTGGGTAGAAACAGCAGAAGCAATAGATGCCAGGGATTTAAACCAGACTACAGATGGAAGCAAGTCTGGGGTACAGACTGTACTAGACCTGCTTCAAGGGCTGCTTCAATCACAGATACCCCCTGCCCCGCCCCCATGATACAACTAAAGGTAGAGTCCCCATGTCTCCAGGGCCTTGCCCTTGGCACCTGGCTCCTGCCGCCTTCTGTCCCACTTAACCTCTCTTCTAGGGAGGCCACCGGGTATAAGACATCATTAAGGACACATTTCTCCCAGGTTAAACTTTCTAACTCCCTGATGCACAGACGATACTGCTCTACCTTCCAGCTGGAGAAACTGGGGCAGCCATGCTGGGTCAACGAAAGGAGGAGCTGTGGGCTCTACTTGCTCCCGCGGGGAAGCCCCAAACTGGTTAACAGCTACTCGGCACACTCAGCAAAATAGCCATATAAAATGAGATGATTTGAAATAGTTTTCTTTATTGATGGATTTATAGTTCTAAAAGGTCAGAGTCCACTCTTTTTTTCAACTGGGCAGAAACCTAGAGTGAGTATTGTGAAGTAGAAGTAAATTCAACTGCAGCAACCTTTGCGTATCGTCCTGTCCCGAGCATGGGTGTTAGATGTGGGAGTGGTACATTCAGCTTTCCAGGACCCCCCATGTCGGTGGAAAAGCAGAGCTTCTTTGTTCACATTCAGACTCAAAGGCAACTTTTCAGCACATTTAATATGCCTGGGAATCTCACAGGGACCATTACCCTTCCTTCTCACAGCAACCCCAAAAGGGAGGTAGTATGACCATTTCTTTTTCACCGGGGAGGAAGCCAGACAGTTAAATGACTTGTCCAGGGTCAAGCAGCTATGTAGCTCCCAACGTTGATGGTTTTACTTGCATAACAGACTGGGCACATCTTTGGTTCAGCTTTCAGTGGACTTTTTAAAGATTTTTGGAGAACCTTCAAAAATTTCATTTCATTTCATTGTGACAACCCTAGGAAATAGACATCAATGTCCCTATTTTACAAATGAGCAACTGAGATTCTATGTTCTTCACTTTAGCTTGGAAATGAGCGTCAGGACCAGAACTCATTGTTACTGAGTCCGCCCCACTAGTGAGCTCGGAGGGCCCTTCCAGGACCAAGAAAGGGAAGTCAAGGTCCAAGGAGTGGGGGGTGCCCCAGGACAAGGCCCTAGGAGACCTATATTCCACTCAGGGATCATTCTGCAAGGTCTGGACTGGACCGTTGTTACCGAATCTTATTTCAGTTCTGCTTCTCTAGCACGCCTAAGCCACTGTTTACAAAAAGGTCCCGAGTCATTAATATCTTTATTGTCCCAGGATAAAGTTCCAACTCCTTCAAAAAGCACATAAGCCCTTTAAGATCAGTTCTCTGGGATCACTCCAAATAATCTTTCAGTGTGTTCCTTTGAGTCCTTGTGAATGACTCCGAATGTGCCACTGACCTCCTGGTTCTGCTGGGGCCTTGGTGGCCCTGTCCCCAAGGCCACCTGGGCAAATTCCTATGTATCTTTCAAGCTTCCACATGAACCGTGTTTCTTCTGATACTGTTCGTCTCTGTAATTTCTCCCTCCACATCTCTGTGACCTTTTATGCATGTGTTATGGCCACGATCATGTTTGTTAGTAACTGTTGAGAGTCTGCTATTCCCTACCTCACTGGGTGCTCCTCTAGGACAGGGACAGATACGAACTCCTACCTGTGTGACGTGACACTGAAAGGCCTGACATAGAAAAGGAGATTAATGTGTAATTGCTGAATGAATTAATGAAGTGACTATATGAATGCGTGAATAATCACTACTGAAAGCTTCTCTCCTTATGAAAAGCTCAGGGATTGAACATCATCTTCATCTGTACTGTAATGTAGTAAAATTGCTACCATTCAGATTGCTACCTCTGACTCTTGTTTCTTAGCTATTTCAGGGAGGACTAGTCTTTCCTCATTTTTACTGTTAAAGAAAAACAAAAACAAACAATTATTTTGTTAACATAGATGCCAAGCTATTAATACTTGTGGATTATTTGATTTTTTTTTAGAAGGACAAGGATGGGTTTCAGGGGGTGATACGGTATAAGAACTGGTCTTTTTCAGCATGTGATCAAGAGGCTAATCTGTTATCTGTTTTGGAGAAGAAAGTTTTACTTCAATGGAGTATTCATCCAGACTTTTGTGCTGAAATATTTAAAACTATAAAGAAGGGAAGGAACCATGTCCGTCTGTCCACTCCAGATTCCCAGTATTAAGTGTATTTCCTTGCATAATGGTGGAAGATTCACTGGCCTACTCATAGGGAAAATTTCAGACTTCAATCCGATGTCAAGTTTCTGGGTTCATAAATTCATCCAATACAAGCACACAAGAAGGCATAACTGTGAACTGTCATAAACTTTGTCCCTATCACAAGTATTTTAATTTCTCCAAAAAAGAGGCAAGAGTAACAACAAATCCTTCACAAACTACTGCAAAACATAAAAGAGGAAGGAATCCTTCCCAACTCATTTTATGAGGCCAGCATTACCCTGACAACAAAACTTGTCAAAGGTACCACAAGGAAAAAAAAAGCACAGATCAATATCCCCTATGAATATAAACAGAAAAATCCTCAATTAATACTACTGAACTTAATCCAACAAATAATGAAAAGGATTATATACCATGATCAAGTTGGGGGTTTCCCCCGGGAATGCAAGGTTAGTTTAACAATTAAAAACCAATCAAAGCAATATACCACATTAAGAGAATAAAAGAGAAAACCTCATGATCCTGTCAATAAACACAGAAAAGCATTTGAAAAAATTCCAATACCCTTTCATGATAAAAACATTTATTTGTTTCCTATATACTAGCAAGGAGCAATCCAAAAATGAAATAAAAAACAGAATTCTATTTATAATAGCATTAAAAAGAATAATATGTTTAGGAATAAATTTTAAGAAGAAGTACAACATGTCTTTATAAGTGCAAGGCTTCTTTATATGGTATTTATAATATTGAAAATTATAAAAACCATAGAAAGGGAAATAAATCCCACATTTATGGTTTGAAAGACTTATTAATAATATTGTTTAGATGGCAATACTCTAAATTGACTTACAGATTCAATACATTCCTTATCAAAATCCCAGCTTGACATTTTTTAGAAATTAATAAGTGGATCCTAAAATTTATATACAAATATGATAGAAACAGACTACCCAAAACAAACTCAAAAGAACAAAGTTGGAGGACTCACACTTTCCAATTTAAAAACTAACAGTGTGATACTACCATCAGGATAGACATACAGATCAATAGAATAGAAATGAGAGTCTATAAATAAACCTTACATTTATGATTGATTGAGTTTTTGAAAAGAATATCAAGACAATTCAATGGGGGCAAGAATAGCCTTTTCAACAGATTGTACTAGGACAAGTGGATATACACATGCAAAAGAATGAAGTTGATCCCATACCTCACACAAGATACAAGGATTAACTCAAAGTGAATAATAAATTTGCATGTAAGAACTCAAATTACACACTCTTAGAATAAAACAGAGGAGTAAGTCTTTATGATGTTGGATTAAGCAGTGGTTTCTCAAATGTGATAGTCAAAACACAAGTGACAAAATAAAAAAAGATAAATTGGACTTCATCAAAATTAAAAGCTTTTGTGCTTCAAAGAGCATTACAAGAAAGTGAAAAGAGAACTGACAGAATGGTAGAAAATATTTGCAAATCAAAAATCAAATAAGTGACAATAAAAGAAAAATAACCCAATTAAGAAATGGGCAAAGAACTTGAATACTCATGGATGTTTCTCCCAAGAAGGTATGAGAATGGCCAATAAGCACATGTAAAGATGCTGAACATCATTAGTCATTAGAGAAATTCAAATCAAAGCCACAAACCCACAAAGATGGTTAAAAAAAGAAGGAGAAAAACAATAAAAAGTATTGGAAAGGATGTAAAAAAGTTGGAAACTTCATATGTTGCTAGGGGGAGTGTAAAATGGTGGAGTTACTTTTGAAAAAAGACTGGCAGTTCCTGAAAATGTTAATCAGAGTTATCACCATAACACAGCAGTATCATTCCTAGGTACATGCCCTAAAGAGCTAAGAATATATATACATCCACACAAAAACTTGTACATGAATGTTCATAGCAGCATTGTTCATAATAACTAAAATGTAGAAACAACCCTAATATCCATCAAATGATTAATGGATAAAGAAAAGGTGGTGGTGGTGGTAGTGTGTGTGTGTGTGTGTGTGTGTGTGTGTGTGTGTGTGTATGCTAAGTTCAGCCATAAAAAGGAAAGAAGTATTCATACATGCTTACAACATGGATGAATCTTGACAACTTATGCTAAGTGCAAGAAATCAGACACAAAGGCAACATATTATCTGATTCTATTTATATAAAATGTCCAGAATAGGCAAACTTTCAGAAACAGAAAGTAGAGTAGTGGGTGGCAGAGACTGGTGGGGAGCAGGGAATGGGGAGTGACTGCTAATGAGTATGGGCTTTCTTTCTGAGATAACAAAATGCTCTCAAATTAAATAATGGCAAAAAGATAAAATAAAAAATAAGATAGTGATGATGGTTGCACAACTCTGTGAATATACCTGAAGGAAACATTGACTTATACAACTTTTAAAAGAGTGAATTTTGTTGACTATGAACTATATCTGAATAATACCATCATAGAAAAATATGTAAGAAAGACTACAGGTAATATGGAAAAATGAGAACAGCTGATGTGGGAAGGGGTGAGATGGAAGGTGATTTAATTATTTTTTCCTGTTATTGTTGTTTTAGAGTTGTTTGTGCAGTAAAATGGGAAAAGAAGAGAGGGAGGTTATAGATAAGCGCCAGCTTTGGAGTCCAGGGGTGGAGGCACTCACTGCTTGCTCTGCTGCTTGCTGACTGTGTGCCCTTGAGTAGGTGGCTTCACCTCACTGGCTCCTAGATTTCATTTTCTCAGGAGTGGGAACAATATTGACCTCACAGCCCTCCAGTGAGGATTACATAAGGTCTTAAACACCCAGAGCGGATAAGCAGGGGCTACTCATAGTGTTCATTTCTTTTTGTCTTCCCATTTTATTCAAACTATAATGGAGCATCTGTTATATACTGGGAATACAAAGGAATTAAGAGTGGATGGACCTTGTTCTTCAATACCTTGGAGTTTAGTGAAGAAGATAGGTACATAAATTCCTAAAGTTCATTGGGAAGGGTCATAGTAAAGACATCTACAAAGAGCTTGTTGAACAAGCTATCTGCATGGACCAAATACATTTGAGAACTTGTGTTGGGAGCCATTGGAGAAGGGCCCAGACCAAGAAATGAAAATCAGAGAAGAAAGAAACTCAACACAACAGATGACGTTTGTTGTATTGCGTGTTCCCACATGAGTAACCGCATACCACCCTCAGAGAGTGCCAACAAGGAGGCATTGTTACCCAACTTCATAAATGAGAAGATTGGTTCTTGGAGGACAAGAGAGTCTATGTTTTCATAAAGCCAGCTCATGGGGCAGGATTCCTTTCATTTCACCATAGCTGCTTCTCCTTCAGAGCAATCTTGGCTACAAGACACTGGGAAGGAAGTTTGGGGGAGGATGGTGAAGAATCAGAAAATGAGCAGAGGAGTGTTCTCCAAATCGGGGCTGGCAGGAGGTCCTGAGTATGTAAACTGTCCTCTCTTGGGGTCTGGTGAGAAAGCATGCCAGATGGAGACTCTGGCACCTATTCAGCTCCCGTTCATCCCACAAAATATTTAATGCATTTCTTGAGGAAATATCCACGATCTGTAGGTCATCCATGTCTAGTAAACACTTCTCCACTGATCTCACAGAGTAATGAGTTGGGGATGAGAAAGGAAAACATGGTAGCATTTACAGGGTGCCTACAGGGCATTATACAGGGAACTTTCCCAAAAGTGGGTACTTGAGACATTACAGTGGCCACTTTCTACATTGACAGTGAGGTAACGCTGAAGACCAGAGAGGTCCAGTGCCCTGACACACAGAAAATCTGGATCCGAGAAAGGAGTGAGGACTCAAATTAGCCTCTCTTTCCACTCACCAGGAGGATTTGTAAATTCCTCTCTGGGAAAAAAAAGTCATGGTTTCAAGGACAGAGGACAGAATCAACCAAGTGACTGTAAGAGTTCAGAAGCTTCACAGGATCAGGAGGCTGTGGGGCCCACAGCACTAAAAACTCACCAGCCCACCTCTCAGGGGTGAGGGGGTGGGACACTGGCTTACTGTTCCAGCCCTAAGCGCTGTGCTTCATATCTGGCAAAAACAGGAACCTCAACATGTGTTTTTAACAACAGCCTCACTGACCCTTGGTTTTGATGGAACTGACTGTCAGCTAAAACAGAAGACCTCCCTTTGCCAAATGCATCCTCCTTGGGAAACCAAAAGGATGACAGATCAGGGGCCAGGTGAGTCCTCAATGATGCTGCCAGACCTTCGGTGGCTGGTCGGTGGGACTGACCGAAGTGTCGTTCATCAAGCATAGCAAGTCCTTAGTGGGCTCCAGAGTCAGCCCCATCCCATCAACCCTGGCAGTGTGAGCGTGTGATCCCAAAGTCCTTACCATTGGAGCTGGTAGGCTCAGGGCTGGGCTACACCCAGCACTCTGTACGTACCCTGTTCAGGTTTTCCACTCTGCCCAGTGGGGGCAAGTGGCTCCAGAACTCTGCAGTGAGTCATAATGACCTGTGGGATTAACAACTGAAGTTTGTAGGGTTCTCAGCCAGGCAAGACGTAGTAAGGAGAAGATGAAGGCATCAAGACATCACCCCAACAAATATCTCAAAGGTACAGAAGAAAGAATACAGACTTTGGGGGCTAACGGATCTAAGATAAAGCCGAGCTCTGTCTCTTGCTGGATGTCTCATCTTCAGAAAGCGTGGTAACCTCTCCAAGTTCCCATTTCTCCATTCATTAAACATAGATGTCAGTTGTTGTTATGAAGGCCAGCGAGGCTAATCAGATGGACAGGTTTGGCAGGTGATGGGTAATGAGAAACTGGGTAAAGGAGGGAGGTCCGAGGTGGGCTGATGGTTGAAATGACAAGACGTGATGAGATGATGAGAGAGCGTATAGAGAGACAGAGCGGGTGGGGAATGAATCGTGGGGAAAACTGAATTTAGTAGGGTAAAAGAAAAGCAATTCAGAGCCCAAATGGAATGTGGTCACAGGGGATAATAAGGAAAAATATAAGAAAATCACATTTTCCGGTAGACACGTCAGGGACATTGCCTAAGGCCTGCCGACTGTTCGATCTTGAAAAAGCAATCCTAACATTGGAGACTTACTCCTACACCATCAATAAAGTCTCCTGCAGATGTAGAGGCCAAAGGGAGCAAATGGGTTCCTTCTCACACACCAATCCCACTGACTGTTTATCTGGAGCACCGTGTTTGCATAAATTCTGAGACCTCGTCTGAGCACAGTGCTGAAGAGAGCTGTTTCGATTAGTGATGTCTGCAGTGGGTATGAGGAAAGAATGACGGCCTGCTTGCAGGGGCAGTGCATGCTGGGGTGTGCTGCCCAGATAGGCCCTCTGGGGCTCAGGCTCTCATTCCTCTGTGATGTTGGCTGCCGACACTTCTCAGTCGAATCCTTCTCTAGGAATGGCCTTCAGCCCAGAGAGCTGCTTCCCCTGGGTGCAGGCTACAGCTGCTGCTGCAGAGGGCAGGGAGGCCAGCTCCCCTGACTTCGAGGAGGGACACCTGAAGGGCCATCTCAGCTTGAGAGCTTCCTCGGGGATCAGTGGACGCCTCTGTTATGACTGCCCTGCAGTTCAACTCCTCCCTCGATCTACTCTTACCTCCCTTACTCTTTCGCAGGTGTTGATCCCACAAGCAAGCCCAGTAGGCTTTCTGCGTGCCTGGCTCTGTCCTGGAGCCTGGTCCCAGGAACTCAATGTCCTGCATCATGTATTTGCTTGACCTCTCTGTGCCTAGTGAATAGCTCCCCATCTGTTTACGTACTCCTCAACAATGGCTCCACATTAGCCAACAAGAACACATCCTCCATCAGCTTTCCCTTTTCCCCTTGTTTACAAGGAAACTTGAGGATGAGTCCATTCTTTTCCCTCTGGCCTACATAGAGGTAAATCTACATTAGGCTTCAAGGCTCTCTAACCTAAAAATAATGGCTTAGCTCTATTCCTCTCATTTTCAGGCACTGCTCCTCCCATTTGATAATCTAGGACAAAAGCATTTGTCCCTGACTCAAATTACAGATTGAAGGTGTCACCAGGAGTTAATATATGTTAATGATTTTCATTGGCATGATGCTTTCAAAAAGATGTATTATTTTATAAAGACAGCAACTCTTTGAAGTTGTTATTTCTCTTGAATGAAAGGTACAAGGAGGTTAAATGATTTCCCAACTAATTGCAGAACCTAGACTAGAATCTGGGTTTCTTGCCTCCAAACATATAGATTCCAACCACAGGCAGAAACCACTTAGCTGTTCTCTGCTGCTCACTCAGGGTCAACGTACAATTTCTAGAGAACACTGCAACCCTGGATGGAATAAGCTCAGGAGACCTCCTCCCACTCCCCTGATTTACTCTGGCAAAATCCTGGGAATATTCACACTCAGACCAAGTACTGAAGAGCATCGTGGAACCTAGGAGA
Source organism: Lyroderma lyra (assembly GCA_004026885.1). Taxonomy (NCBI): domain Eukaryota; kingdom Metazoa; phylum Chordata; class Mammalia; order Chiroptera; family Megadermatidae; genus Lyroderma; species Lyroderma lyra. The sequence continues at coordinate 310,769 of PVJL010000242.1, read as the reverse complement.
TGACGTAACAGCCCAATGCCAGCATCTCCACAGCCCTGACAAGTGTTCATCTTGTTCCTGTTTGGCCCATTCCTTAATAGGGAACTCAGTACCTCACAAAGGCTGCTCCTTCTGTTGTCCCCTCATCTGTGTAATTGGAACAATATTAAGAAGGGAAAGCCAAAACATTTAAATGAGATAATGAAAGTGAATTACCGAGTGTGGTACCCAGCACACAGAAGTACTCAGTGAATGGAAGGATTTCTTTCTATTTCTGTTAGACACAGAACAAGAGCAGAGAATTAGTGTATAGGAAGAGCACGCTCACCCCCAGACACGCTTGGAAATTAGTCCCAACATGGCCTTGAGACAGAGCTAGAGAAGTACTGAGGTTTGGAGTATGGGTTCAGCAGCCAGGCCATCCGTGTTTGAGTCTAGGCTCTACTGTTTAGTCGAGTGACCTTGGAAGAGTCACTCGATCTCTCTGGGCCTCAATTCCTCATGTATAAGATGAGGAGAGAATATTGTCACCTACCTTAAGAAGTTGTCATGTAAATACTTAAAATTCTAGCAGACACGTGGTAGATGCCAGTTATCATTTTTGTCATCATTCCTATCTTTTAGACAAGAAAACTGAGGCCAGAAGTTTGAGCAATTTCCCCAAGGTCAAACAGGTAATGAGAGGAGCCTGGATACGTGTATAAGTCCTGGTCTGCCTGAGTCTCAAATGCATGCACTTTCCTTTATGTGACATTACTTCTGCCATTACTTTTGCTTTTTTTTTTTTTTTTAAATGTTAAGAACGTGGGGAAAAACACTCATAAGGAATTCTGGTAGAAATGCTGGCACATCCTGCTCATGTGAGAGAGCAGTTTGTTCATAAAGGCACAGCCGAGTGAGCCTGGGAGTCGTGTTCACGGGCAGGCAATAAAGCATGCCACCTGCCTGCTAAAGAGGCAGAAAACGCCAACTCCGCGCTCAGGCCTGCCGCTGCAGCGAAACCAGGTCTCCTGCTCTGGAGACAGTGGGAAGGAGAGACAAACTACCAAGCCCCATTTGGGCAGGTGGGCTGGGGACATTTGGGTGACTCTGCAGCTGTACGATGGACGAAGGAGCACAGCAAAAACAGCAGAACCGTTTTAGTTGTGTGCAGCCGCGGCTTACAGGCTGGCCGCTGGGTGATGTGCCTGTGTCTAGGTGCAGGTGGTACGGGACAGTGCCTTCCGGCTCTGCACAAAGGGAGGCTCGCATGCAGGAGCGAAATTCAAAATAGCTAACACTTGATATGGCACAGACAGCAACCAATCAGAACAGATACAACAGCCAATGAGAACAGATGATGGCTTTAAACAAACAGCAACACCATGGGTACGTCCCAGGTAAACATCAAGATGGGCAACAAGGGAGGCCAGCATATACACAAGGAGAGGAGGATCAGCAAGGTGGGGGCCCAGGAGGCAATAGAGAATCGCCTATCTCCAAAGGAAGTCCCAGAGAGGATTCCACTAACCCTCCAGAGCTACACAGAGCATAGTTTAAAAACCACTGCTATGGAAGAAAGTGTAAGTGCCTTCAAGGTCCAGTGTCCAGGCCCAGGACCTCCACGTCATTCGATGTGTACAGGGCTACACTGCAGAAGAGCAAAGCTCTGAGTCCACTCGAAGATCTGTCCATAAAGGTTCTAACTGAAATGTCATCATTCTGTCATTCTGTGTACTTTCCTCTTAGCCAAGGAGTGTTCATTTGTGGCCACCTAAAGCAGTTGTTTCCGTTCTAGCATTTAGATGGCACCGGTACTCCTCACTGGAGTGCCCAGGAAACAGAACACAGCCTGGGTTCATGCAACGTGAGCCCCACCCTCGTCAGGGGTCAGGAGTTACAACCCTAATCCTGCTCAGGCAGCCCCAGAGCCACTCCAAGCCCCTTTGTTTCCCAGCTCAAATCTGCCTCCCTGTTGCTTAACTTTCACTAAAAGCACATGGGCCTGCTACGCGCTGGACAAAGTCACAAGGGGTCAATTAAGTTGTGACAATGAAGCTGGAGTCCCATTTCTTCATCTTGCATAAGATAGAGTTCCCCATGATGAAACAAGGCATTGGTGCCTGCGGTCTGGGAAGGTACTGGGAGGAAGGGCTCTCTCGAGAACAATGCACGAAGACCCTCTCCTGGCCTCATGCTGCTCAGGCCATGGCAGCATACTTGCCAAACCCAAGCAACTCCCCCCAGAAAACGCCACTGAATACTTTATCACTGTTACCCACGGAGCTCAAAAGATTGTGCCTCCCGCTTTGCCCCTACTCTGTCGTATGAATCAGGCCTTCTCTCCAGAAAGGATACTCTCTTCTTGTTCATTCTATTAGTGGCTCTTCCCACTGTCTTTCAGACATGACGGTGGCATCCCAGCCTCCTCTAGCTCCATTCCTTCTGGATGGAAACCTCACACAGCCCTGGGGAAGCAGGTGCTGGATTCGAGTGACAGCTTTACAGGAATTCCCTGCAGGAGCTGTGGCCCTCAGCGGCGACCATGAGGGCACACTGGAACGCTGGGGGAGGCCCGTGCCTTTGGGAGAGGCAGGCAGTGCACCCGAGTACCAAGCTCTCCTATCCATCAGCCAGGGTCTCATTCCCAGCTCTGTCACTTAGCAGCTGGGTGACATGGGAAAGTTACTCAAAACTCTTCAAGCCTCCATTTTCTTTAGTGTGTAACAGTTATAATAGTATCCATCTTATAGAGTTATTTCGAAAATTAAAATAATACACTTAGGGTTTTGCTTAGCACTTAGTGATGGGAAAAGTGAGCCATTATTAATATTGTTCATCTTTCAGACCTTTCTTGGTCAGTTGCTATAAACCCTTACCCTGCCAGGGGCTGGGCTTCCAGTTTCTGTCCTGAAGAACCTCACCATCCAGGGGGAGAGGGCCGCAGGAGAACCAGCTCTTAGGCTGCCAAATGGTAAGTGCTTCATTAATGATGACTTTGAAAAGAAACATCGCTAATAGGTGACAACTATGTTTTTCTCTTTTTGCTAGTGTGCTACATGCTTTATAGAAGCCAAGAGTATAAGCTCTCTAGTCCAAACACCTGGGTTCAAATCCAGACATTTTCACTGAATTTATGTATTCCAGGGCGTGCTAACTTCTTTGAAACTTAATTAGCTCATGTGAAAAATACTTATTATGCATCAAGTTGACAATGCACTGTGGAATTGTATGCCTGAAACCTATGTAATCCTTGCTAACAGATGTCACCCCAATAAGTCTAACAATAAAAATGAATTAAAAAAAAAAAAAAGAAAAATGGATGAAAAATTAGGAAAAAATATACCTAAGATGTTACCACAATGCCTTGCACATAGTAGGTTCTTAATAAATGCCCTTTAAAGCAATGACTAAGGGTGTTTGGAGACCGGCTGCTGGTGGCTATGGTCCCCAGCCCTGGATGGTTTGTCTGAGCAGGTCTCAAAGTCAAAGCAGCATGTCCACCTGGGATGTATAGCAGGACTATGACGTTTAGTGGCTTATCTGGTTTGTAGTCAGTTCTGAGCCAATGACGGGGACCAGAGGTTGGCGAGAACTAGGCAGAATGGTCCTAATAAGGCAGGCCCTCCAGGATCAAGGCACAGAGAAAGTGAGTTGGTTGTTGAAGTCAGAGACCAAACTAGAACTTATTAATAAATGCAGGCCTGTTACACTACACACAGCGTGAGGACCACACCTGAAGCCATCTGCTGTCTGGAGCTAGTGGCTTCCATGTGGACCACAGAACACCAGCCGTCCCCTCCTGAACACTCAGCCCCATGCTGGTACCCCTGTGCTGGGGAGAACGCTGCAGGCAGAACTCCACGCCTCAGAGAGTGCATTACCTCTGAGAAGGAGTCATGCAAATCAGAACACACCAGCCCCAGAACTGAACCAGTATACAGAGAACAAAATTGCACAAACCCAGACCTGTTTACAGGAATGAACACTCTTGTAGTATGGCCTGATAAGCCTGTTGCTAAGCCTGCCTAGCTTCCTGCCACAGAGCACCTCGCTCTCAGCTCAGGAAAGATAATCACTCTGGGAACCAGCTTTCTTAGGAGTCCTGGCAGAATGCTTTCAGTCTGGAATGAAGTCTACCTTTTAACAGAGCTTCTCTTCTCACATCAGACGAGGAGAAACCTAATCCATCAAGCAAAGGGTCTGCACACTCACAGTCCTGCTGGGTGTCGGTGGCTGAAAGTGACCCTCAGGGAAAGGAAGAAGCCTCAGGTCTCTCAGCTCAGAGCACCTCCTGAACAAAGACCCTAAGTTTCCTGCTGGGACAACGCAAGACAAAGAGTGCTCAGATTCCCATGGTACCCGTAGCTCTCATCTGTCAGTCGTGACACCAGCCCTGTCTGTCCAGGTCCAAGTGGAGAGATAAGACAAGCAACATATAGGGCAGGGGCTGGGGACAGCAGGAGAGGGGAAGAAGGGCTTTGAAGAGACCAAGACGAACAGTAGAAGTTTTTAATCTGTGACCCCAAAGAACAGGGAGAGGTGTGTGATCCAAACCGAGATGAAAGAATGGCTGGCCTCCCCTTGTAATCAAAGAGTTTAACGATGCTTATTAAAAGCCCATTTCTGGGTCCTGTTGAAAAATTACACCTGTGTTTTCTTTTTTTTCATAAGAATTCTTTCCTAGAAATTAAACACACACGCATGCACATGCACACACACACACACACACACACATACACACACGCTCCTCATAAACCCCACATCCCACACATGCACACACGCATTTCCCACAAATCCTGCACATCCCCTCCATGGAAGTACATTTGCATCACGACTGGCCACAACTTGCTACAAATATACAGACTGTAAAACCGAAAAACCAGGCCCAGTCCCTGTGGTTGTTCAGCACCCTTTGAAGTTCCAGACTTTGAGGGAGGCCAAGAGCTTCCTGCTCAAGCAGTTGTCATTTCCACAAACAAACAGCACAGACTCTAATCCATATTATTCTCCATGTCTTGCCTGAGGCCACACAACTCTGCACCAGCAGAAGCTACCAGGATCATTAAGCTTTGGTGGAAAGCAGCAGTTCAGTAGGGTCACTGCAGAAGAGGGGGACTATGCATCCAGGCCCATGGCACAGTTTCTCTGATACACTGAACCCCAGCCCCTGGAGCAGGTGGCCCTGGGCCTGGGCCCCTGGGTGTGTTTTCGTCCGGTAATCAGCTTCCCCAGAGCCCCAGGCTGCCTTCACTCTCAGGCAGAGAAGTTATTGCTTTCTGGAATAATACACCAGACACAGGAATGTACCCCTTCCAGAAAGTATTCTGCCAGCAGCATGGGGGCCATCCTGGTACTAATCTTCCCACATTACACATTGCTGAAGGGCAGAGTACAAAAATGCTTGCTTAAATGCTAAAACCATCAGGTGCTCTTATCAGAAACAAATGCTTTGCAGTGAGTACATTTGGGTTTCAAGGTCAGCTCTAACCCTACTCACTATGTGGCCTTGGCCAACTCTCAACCATAGTTTTCTCTTCTGCAAAATGGCAATAACTCATCTTATGGAGTTTCAGGAAGTTCACAAAATGCCCTACAGACTGTAAAGTCCAAAGCAGATGTTAGAAATTCTCATGATGAGACAGTAATGAGGAAATAGAAGAGCTCATCAATTGGGTTAGGAGTGCCTCAAGGGGAAAGTCTGTGTTGTATTTATCTTGTTATCCCCTGTGCCTGGCACAGAGGCTGGCCCCAAATATTTGGGGGGAAAAACAGTTTGAAAGAATGAGTAAAACTGAGTGACTCCATGAATTTAGTGGCTTGCTCAAGGTCACAGAGCAGCTTATGGTTGGACTGAAACACATATTCCCTGACCCCCTAGTCCAGGGCTCTCAATTCTAGACACACTAAGCTTGTCCAGTCTCCAGCCTGCAGGCCGCATATGGCCCAAGATGGCTTTCAATGTGGCCAACACAAATTCATAAACTTTCTTAAAATACTATGAAATTTTTTGCAACTTTTTATTTTTTTAGCTTATCAGCTATCATTGGTGTTAGTATATTTTATGTGTGGCTTAAGACAATCCTTCTTCTTCTAATGTGGCCCAGAAAAGCCAAAAGGGCTTCGGTGATGTCACATTAGCCACGGCATGGGCCAGGCTTGGGTGAGCTCTACCACTCCTAGGGAAGATTCAATATGGGCCAGGCAATACCTAAGAGGCCTTCACAAACTCTCATGTTAAATATTCCAACTTGTCACTGGGAACAAACAGAGACCACAAGTGCCCAAATGCCTCAAATAATTCATCTGATTTCCTAGCTCAAATTGCACAAATCAGAAGAGTCACAAGGTTGGGACAAGGGCCCTGCAGAGACGTGGAGACCAGATGTACATCTTATTTCAGGCTCACTTTCAGCGTTATCACTTACCTACTGACCAAGTGTCTGAGAGATCACTAGCCCTCTCTGATTCTCAGTTTTTCCATCTGCAAAACAAGAAGACAAGCTCAATTAATCCCTGGGACCACTGGACTAAAATGCAGCATAGGTTTTATACCTAAGATTGATTACCGACGGCGTATGATCTTATGTAACTGGGGAAATTGCTAATGGTCAGGGGCTAGAAGGCAATTATTTCAAAAATCAAGTATGATAAAAAATGTAGTGTGATCATTAATAGTTATGTGACAAGTAGGGCGCTGATGGTGCCCAACTCTCAGTACAAAATACTCAGCCTCCCAATCATTTTGCCACTTATTTTTATTTCTCATAGATGCCAAAATGTAAAAGACCATTAAATACCAGGAGAAATAGAGCAAAGAAAAATGCCACTACCTCAACATCTCGCTTCCAACATTTTGGGGTATTTTTCCAATTATTTTCTTCTATAAATAGAGTTTACCATTTTGCAGAGCTATGAGGTTGCACGAAACTGAAAAGCAGCATGCGGACGACGCTTCCCCCTCCCAGGCCCCAGTGTTACACCACGACCGTTGCTGTGTCATTCGCTCATTGTTATCTCCAGGCCTTTGTCTGTTTCCCTGACTTTTCAGGCCCCAGGCCAGGTCTCTGGCAGGCACTGTGCACACCTGAGCCCAGCAGAGACAGGAGCACGCGGCTTCAGAATCAGGGTTCAGTCACCTCATCTGGAAAAATAGGAAACCAGACAGGCCGACCTGAGAGATCACCTTTATCTAGAAAAGGTAAGGCTGCGATAGAGGGAAGGAGACTCATATATTGGAGTCCCTACTGTGTGACAGCTGTGGAGCCAACACTATCTGTGGATATTATCCCACGATCCTCGTGACTGTCCTGGGTGATGCTACAGGCGAGGACGACGCCCCTCAGGGGGTTTCAGGGACCCATCCAAGGCCGCTGACGCCCCTCAGGGGGTTTCGGGGACCCATCCAAGGCCGGCTGCAGTCATTTCAGCCCCACTGGCACAATTTTTGTCATATCGACATCTTGCCTGTGCTAGCATTAAGTCTTTGAAATCGATTCACCTTTTTTGGCTTAACTTTATTTTTAATGACATTTTAAGAAGTTTCTGCAGCTCCTTGTTTCTGTTTCTTCTCTCTGTGGTCCAACCAAAGGCAACCTACCGACTAAGATAGATTTTGAAATTGCAGAATGGTGACTACCAAGTGAAAGGCAATTTTCATCACGATGAGTCCGTATAACACTATCTATGAAGTCATAGGTTTGAGGTGCAGTTTATACATCTATATTTTTAATACTCATTAAAATTAGTAACTTTTGAAATGTAAAATGCTGGACCCGGCATTACCCTCTCCCAGCGGTACCCCTCCTTTCTCCTGAGGTCCCCCCACTCTGAGGTCCCCCACGACGCTGCAGCCGGGTCCCAGGACCGAAGTCTGGCATATTTCAAAGCCGAGATAGCAAAACCAACTACCACTGTACGTCATGAAAGTGGCCTGAGGTCACACAGCTGGTCACTGAAGGAACTGGGACTCGGGCCCCTTTGCCCACTTCTGACCCTGCGTTCTGCGAGTGTATTCAGTTCCCCCTCTGGCCCTCGTCAGACCCCAAATCTGCAATTGCATGTCATCAGGCTACCAATTAAGTTCTATTTCCCAATCAAGGAAAGGTCATTGTGTTCTGTTAGGTCACCAGCCTTTCTATAAAGTGACTAGATTGTATCAATGCATATTTAAGTTCTCAAAAGGGCACTTTGGTAAGAAGCTGCATAATTACTAAAACCAAGTTTAGAAAACGGGAAGGGGAAGTGATGCTTTATTCAAAGATCCAAGATAGTAACCAAGGAACTAGAAAGGGCTGATAACATAATACCCAGGAATGCCACTGCCTCGGCAAATGAGTATAAAATCCCAACCGAGTCAGGGGAAGTGGGACAAAGTGGCAAAGTGACAGGACTGGACACTGATCGAAGCTGCCACTCACTGTCCTTCTAGAGCTCGAAGCTTCCATTTCCTGTTATTGGGTTTTAAATTAATTGGCATGAATTTTTTATGACCAGAGAGCAAACACACTGAAAGGCCTACGGAATGGCTCAGGCTTTCCTTCTGCAGAGTTCTCCAGTTCTCACTAAACATGAGCTGCAAAGCCCTACGGAAACAGAACAACAAACAAATACAACCCTGACTAGTCATCCTGTGCCCAATGACACCTTTTCCATGAGGCTTCTCCATCAACCAAGTCAGCACTTGTCCCTCCCCATCTTGGTGACACTTTAATTACAGTCTCTGGCATATTGCAGTTACTGTCTCCTCTTCTTTTAAAATATTATGTTTTTATTTACTCAAATTACTTAACATTAAATATGATGAAAACTCACCACTAGCAATCTGACTTTAGATATATTTCCTTTTAAAATTTCTTATATAAATATCTACATACACAGGTATTCACAAACATCCAGATACTTTACAAAATAGGATCATAATATACACATTAATTTTGATCAATGTTTTAAATGGTTGCACAATTAATCTCCTACTGATGAACATGTAGGTTATTTCCAATTTTTCACTGACATAGATACTTAATATTTTTGTATATGTACCTTTATGTGTTTGGTTATGTACTTAAATATATTGCTTAACATTTTAGAAAATGTGTACCTGCCCCCCACAAAAGGCTGTATCACTTTCAAGTCTACTGTATATGGACATTGCAATTCCACATGGTCTCATCAATATTAAGCATTAGTGTGTCATTTTGTAACCACTGTCAATGTAATTCATAAGTAGAGTCCAGTTCTTTTAACCTGCAGCTTTTGAAGATCACTGAACATTTTTTTCTGTGTTTTGGGGCATTCGTATTTCTTCTTTTGGGAATAGCAAGTTCATTGCCCTGTCCCCATTTCTTGGTCAGGTGTTAGTCTCTTTCTGGTTTGGTACATAGTGTTTACCATTGGGCTTTCACCTTGGTTACTTTCTTTTTTCTTTTTTTCTTTTTTTTTTGCTTTCTTCCAGGGTGTTCAATCACAGTAAATGGCACCACTATCTACTGGTTGCACTCCCCCGCACCCTGGAACCTGGAGGCCTCTCTTGACCCCTCCCGGGACATCACCACCCACAGCCAAGCAGTCACAAAGTCCGACCCATCCTACTTCTTCAGTAGACTTCAATTTGGCTCATTTTTCCACCTCTCTAGTGCCACAGCCACCGTCTTCTCTCACCGGGACTGCTGCACATCCCACCTGGGCTCCCTACATTCTCTACTCCCGTTCTCTCACCACCCAGAAGCTAGAGGGATGTTTCTGAAATGCATAATGGATCACCCCCCCCCGCCTAAGCCCCTTTACAGCAGCCGTGTCCAACCTTTTGGCTTTCCTGCATCACACTGGAAGAACTGTCTTGGGCCACACACAAAATATACTAACATTATAAAAAAACGTTGCCAGAAAATCTCATAATGTCTTAAGAATTTGTGTTGGGTTATATTCTAAGTCGCTCTGGGCCGTAGGTTGGACCTGCTTGCTTTAGTTTCCTTTTCAAGCCCCTGTGCCTTAAAAGGCTGATCTAGGACCCAGTTTCCGCACTGCTTGGGTCTCTGAATACATCCTTCCCCTTCAGGCTTGGCACTTAGCCACAGTGGCTCCCTTTCAGGTCCTCAGATGGGTCAGCCGTCTCCCCAGTTCAAGGTCCCTGTGTGCGGTGCCCTCGGCGTGGGACATTGTTTTCACTCCTCTTTGCTGGTTAATCTGATTCATCCTTTAGTCCTCTCAGTTTAAATACTGTCTCCTCAGGGAAGCCCTGAACCCCCAGACTAAGTGACCTCTGGCTAGTTACTGGAGTTTTCCTTTGTGGCACATCCCCTATCCGTAATTAAGTATCGTTGGGCACAGCTTGTTTCATGAGTACCACATGACAAGCTCCATATGGGCAGGGACTGGGACTCCATGCAGCACTGTATACTCGGAACTCAGCATGCTACCGAGCTCATAGTAGGTACTCAACAAATACTTACTGAATTAATTTCTTACTCAAATTGAAAAAATAAAAACCTATTTCAAGGACCAAGCAATCAACTCCAGGAGTTATGAATAAATTAATGTGGGTCATCCTACAGGAAGCAGATGAGTTGGAAAACCAGGCCTGCTTCCAAGGGCACAGGCTACAGTTTAATTAAGCCGAATCATGAAGGACTGTCACACATCTTTCCATGTAAAAAAATTCGAAGCCTTGGCCTTGGTAACTACACAATCACTAGATTGGAAGCATCCAAAAGGCATAGTTGATGTTTTGTGCTTTTCTGTAGCTCCCTCCTTTACTCTCCACCCTGTATTTGCCCACATTCAATGAATGTGTCTTAAGTAGACAATTTCAAATCAGATTACATAGTAATTCACTGCCTTCTCTACTATCTAACATTTTAAAATAAGTTTGCATTATCTGGCATTATGGACTTAGTTTTAACCTCTATCGCTAATATCTACATTTATGAGTATTTCCTTTCACGTTATTTTCCTGAATCAAAAATTAAAAAAAAAAAGAAGAGTGAATTGTAGGTCAGAGAGTCTCAATTCTCTTGAAGCAACATCTCTGCCCTTCTCCCTGAGTATACCTGCTCCTCAACTCAACTAAACAGAATTTGGTGAAATTATATTCCCTTCCTTAGAGTGTTTCTGAGATAGAACCTGGAGATCAGGCCAGGGACTCTTTTCAGGCTAACATGGCACACTTCCTTGGACAATAAGGATCAGTTGTGTGAAAGGTGTTGATGGACTCACTTTGGTCAATGCTGGTCACGAACATCCTGGGTCAGAGAGTGGATGCAGATCAGCAGATCAGGGATGTGCTGGGGCCTATTATCAGGTGCTCATCCATGCCAAGAGAGGCTTGGGAGCAGAACACACACTTCTCTCCTGCCCCGGAGGGGACTGGGTTTCAGTAGGAGAGACAGGCCCAGTGTAGTACATGTTCTTGGTCCTGTCTGTGTCTGAAGCCTCATCCCTGGCCACTCCTCTAGGTCCTGCTTCAAGATTCTTTTTCCTTGAACACTCCTCTTTCTAGAATGTCCTTTTCCATCTAAAAGCCAAGAAAGCGTGGTTGGGAAAGCCATTGGGGCTTGCTAAGACTTTGCAACATGTCGTTAAGAAGCCCTGGCTCTGGAATCAGAGTTGGACTTTGACCCCTGGCTTTATCACATCCCAGCTGGGTGACCTCAGCCTCTGTGTTTTCGTCTGAAATGTGGGGGAGTAAAAGTACCTACACCTTGGGTTGCTGCCATGCTTACGTAATGTCACCTAGCAAAGGCTCAATAAATATTGGCAAGTATCATCATCATTGCTACTATTATAATTTTAATGAATGTAGTACTTACTGTGTGCTAGGCACTGCCTTAAATACTTTACAAATATGAACTCATTTAACCTTCATAAACAATTCTGTAATGTAGGGACTATTATTTTCCCCATATTACAGTTGAAAACTGATGCACTGAAAAGCTAATAAAATTGCCCAAAGTCCCACAACAAATGATGGAGCCAGGATTTAAATCTGGCCCAGAAGTCATGCTCTAAATCACTAGATTATTAACTATAATAATTATCTAATGAATTACCATAATTCTTTGTTATTAATATTAATAGTTACTATTCACTTTTTGTTGATGACGGGTCCCTGCCCAGTCATATAGGGCCCCAGGCAGCTGGGGTGATTGGACAAGGTTTGGACTAGGAGGGCGATAGGAAGTCAGCCAGGTTCCTTGGGGTTCAGAAGAGTCATTGAGTTCCAGGTGGGAATCTGGACTGCAGCAGTGCTGAGAGCTCGGCCAACATGCTGGGAATGGATGTGGATAATGGGATGTCCTCAGTCAGCCCTGGGTACACTGTGGCTGGGAAAGTGCCCCAAACTTCCAGGCCCCACTTACCAGGAGGACTTGAGGTTCTGCTGGGTTTCCCACTGTACCCAGGTGGACTCTAGGCCCCAGTGGGTCAAGACCTACAAGGGAAGAGCACCAGTGACTCACAAAGTGGGGTTGGAAAAGTCAGGGTCAGGGTCGGGCCTCACTTCAGGAAGTCCCTGCTGCCACCCTGCCCAGAGGTCCCGGGGACCCTGGGCTCAGAGGTGCTTCTTGAGTTCTAAGTATGTCCTTTTCCGATGTGGGCGGTGACATCAGGAAGCTGTTGATCCAAGCTAAGCTGGCCGTGCTGCCGCCGGATGTCTGAGTGAGGAGCTCTCCCAGACGACCGTGATCTGGGATCTTCAGCTTGATGACGGCTGGTGAGTAGATTTCCCCCTGGACTTCTGCTGCTGATCGTCTTCAAAACCTTCTCACTGTAGCTTTCTTCCAGGTGTTTCAGAGTCAAAGATTTTTTTTTTCTTTCCTGCTCCTCTCAGTCAGATTTCAGTTTTTCTGTGAGATCAGGGTGGCCTGAAGCAATTTTGGATGAGCAAATTGTGCTCTGGCCACAGGGCCTCAGCCCCAGCAATCTGACCGTGCACTACGGCTTGGAAGGGGTAAGAGTGAAACACGGATGCATTAACTGGCCTCCGAAGACTGGTCGTGTCCTCCTCTGGTTCCCTAATTCAAGCTGCCCCCCACCAGCCAGGGACACTCTACATCAAGTTGCTTTCAGAATGAGGTAGTTTCTGTGTTGTACAGCAGAGATAATGATGTGTTTTATTGTTTACCTAAAAACATGGAAAGCCCCAAAATGATCCAGGATGTTGCGTGATATCGTCACTTCTTTTCAACCAGGCCCATGGAACCATGGGAGAGAGTCTTTTTAAAAACCGAGCAAGTCAGCTCTCCTTGAAATAGCAGTGTTTCCACTCACCCTCTCATCACAAATAATTGCTGGCTGTCTACTCTGTGGGTCAGACTCGGCCTGGAATCGGGGGCCAGGAAGGTGGAGATAGCACAGGCCTGACTCATGTTCAAATCCCAGCTCTGACTCAGATGAGCTTGGTGACACAAAGAAAGTGTCTTGACCTTCCTGAGCCTCAGCTTCTTCATGTGCAGAATGGAGACACTTATCTCCACCTTCCAGGGTTATTGTGAAAGTCTATGAAAGAGCATTTCTCAAACACCTAGCTAGGGCCTGCAAGTCAGTCCTGAACAGCACACACTGCTTTTAAAATTTCCAGTCCTAATGGTGGTGACTAAGACATGCTCCCGGCACTAAAAGGTAGCAAGTGTTATAGGCAGGATGGGGGCAAACTGTCATCTACAGTGGGATGCAGCCAGGAAGGGGTCAATTCTACCAGGGTAGGCCTGGGTAAGACAGGCTTCAAGCAGGACTCCTGAACACAGTGTTTGCAAACAGAAAGCTTCATGGCAGGGGATAGGAAATGTGGACACATTCTGCAAAGTGCAAGCAGCAGAAAGAGAAGCGGAACCTCTGAGAGCATGGGTAGTGGGCACGATGCAGAGTGGGAGCCCCTCATGGGCCAGGTCCTAGCCATGGGCTAATTCATCACAGGGTTTTAAGCTGGGCACCGAGAGGGCCAGTTTTCCTTGAGATCAATCATTCTGGCTGCAGTGGGGATAGACTGGAGGGGTGAGGCTGGGGCAGGGAGAACCATGGAGCCAAGGCTGATCCAGGCCCAATGGGAGGAGCCCTTCCTTTGTCCACGAGGCTGCTAGTTGACCCTGGGCAGCTCCTCCCACCAGCATAACCGCAGTGGCCTGGTTACCAGACGTTTGGGCATGACTGCTGAGGAGCTGCCCTGACAAAGGTCTGTTCAGCTATCAAATTGCAGAACCACCCCAAAACCGGGTCCTTTCTGACTCAGGTGGCCCAGAGCATCCTTTGCTGTAGGCCTTTCAATTCCCCTGCCTGGAGCCACGGGTAGGGTGGCTGAGATGCTGCCCCAGCCTCAGTCAAATTAATTTAATTCTACTCAGTGAGATTACTTTTGTGTGTGGACCTGGGTTCAGTTTTGAGGGTAGCATGAGGTTGTAACAGACAGGGCCGTGAACCCGAGAGGTGTATAGTCAAGGACACCCCAGTCTGTGTTGTCATCCAAAGCTGAATGCTGAATGTGTTCAAGGGAGGGTCAGTGCTGAGGGGACAAAAGAGACGGAGCCATGACTTCTCCTCGGCAGGATCAGAAAAGCTTCATGCAAGAGGTGGCACCTGCCTGGGTCCGGGAGACTGAAATGGCGTTTGACCAGTGAAGGGTGGGGAAGAGGACTCCAGGCTCGGGGAGGGCCCGTGTGGAGAAAGCGACCCGTCTTCCGGGCTGGACCACCGGGATGAGGAGGAGGCGACGGCCAGGCAAAGGGCAACGGGGGCCGAGGTCCCTGTGGGCGGGGCCTGTGTCGGTGTCTAGTTCCTTCCATAAGGCACGAGACCTGTGATCCCATGAACAGCAAAGCAGTGACTTTTCTTCAGCACCACTACGCATCTGGCATTGGGCATTCCATGAACTCCACACGAAGGCGTTTGGTGGCATTCTGTAACTGTCCTGGGAGGTACGTATTATCACTACCTCCGTTTTACAGCTGAAGAAACTGAGGCTTGGAGAGATTACGTGACCTTCCCAGGGCTTCAGGGGCAGGAACGGAGCACAAATACCCGAATCGGGGTGCAATAACCCTTCCCCTATATAACACCAGCTCCCTAAATGATGGAGGCAGATGCTTCATTTGCTCCAAACAGCCGAGGAAACAATCATCATCACCACCATCATCTTCATCATCATCATCACCACCCTTGTCATGGACTTGGAATTTTATTTCATAAAGGAGAGAATGTACCAGATGTGCCTCATTTATAACAGGATCTTGTGAGATTCCTCAGCATATGTGTTTAATTAAAATCCGCCGCTGCCTGGGACTGCCTCTGGTCACTGCCTGCTTACGACGTGCGCGGTGCCTCCACTGCCGGGTCGTAATGACATTTGTGACACCCCTATAAAGCAGGTTTTAACTTCCCCGGGTTTATTGTTGAGGACAAGGAAGTCCAGAGAGGCAAAGTGACTTGCCCTAATCACGCAGAATGGGAACTAGAAGAGTGTGTCCTGGCACTGGGAGCCACCTCACACTCCGCATGCCACCAGCTCAATCGTTGCCTCCAAAGGGTCCTTCACTTCTGCTGGTCCCCATCGCAGTGAGTGATGCCACTTTCTACCAGCAGCACAAACTAAAACCTTCACACTGCACCCCTTCACTGCACCCCTATATTAACCCATCATCAAAATTCTGCTGGTTCTAACTGTCCCAATCCTGCCCACTTCTTGCCATCTCTGCCTGCACTGCCCTGTCCAGGCCACAGTGTTCTCTCATCTGAGCTTTGGCGGTGGCCTCCCAGCTCATCTCCCTGCACCCTGCACTGCAGGAAATGTGACCTCTCCCGGGCCCTGGGACCCAGAGAATCCAGCTCCTGGTGGTAGCCCCACGTCCTTTCACCACGTGCCCCACCTCTTTCATTTCCCCAGACATCCACTGTCTGTTCTGTTTCAGAGCATTTACACAGGCTGCTTTTTCTACCATTAACCTCAGCTCCACAGGCCTTTCCTTCATATCTCAGGTCACATGTCATTTCCTCCAGGAAGCCTTCCCAGACTCCCAGTCTGCATCAGCAGGTACATACCAGACAGTTGTGCCTGTGGTTAAAATATGGAAACATGTCTACGCTAGTCACAGCCTGAGCCCCTGGGTGCCTCCCATGATGGCCTCAGCTCTCCCTGGGACGCTGAGGCCCTCCCCACAATCCAGAGCATAAGGTGGGCATGTGAAAGGCCCCAGACTCCTCCTGAGACGTTATGGCAGAGGCCGGCTCTGGTTTGTGCCTGTCCAGCCCAGGTTGTTAAGCATGTCACCTCTGCTCTTGATCCTGTACTTTCCGTAGGTGATCGCTACATATTTATTTGGGTAACCATTTGAATCATGAACTCTGGGAAGGCAGGGAGCATAAAGTTAGGTTTACCATGTCAAAAGTCAATAAAGAAGACCTGAGTGATGTAATGAATGGGTCAGTGCTACTTGCTTCACCTTTCTGTGTGCATCTGCTCAGGTTTTCTAGCAACTTCAGGCACCACACCATGAAGACACAGGGCAACCAAGCATCAAGGGGCTGGCTTGGCAGCCGTGAAGGGGCTGCCTGTCCCACCAGGGCGAGGGCAGGATCTCCACTATCTACAGACTTGGGAGATGAAAAGAAGGCAGTCTTTATGGGCTTGACTTTTTCCTGCTCTTTAGTCACTTTATCCACCTCATGAAGAGCTCTCAAACCCATCCCCAGGTCCTTACCCAACAGGTGACACCTTAGCTCAAAAGACCATCCTCTCTCCTGGCTGCTACTACAAGACTCTCAGCAAGTTTCCCTGCTTCACCCCGTACCCGCTCTGAGTCTCCTGCACCAAGTATGGTCTTACAAGGTGCTATCTGATGGTGTCTTCCTTCTGTTCAAAGTTTTGTAGCTCCCACTGTTCTCAGGATATCTTCAAACCCATACCCTAGTTTATAAGGCCTTCATCTCCGGGCCCTCTCTGTCCCCCTAGCCCCAATGTCTGCTTCTGTCCTTATTCTCCTATTTCCTCTACCAATGCACACTTCTTCCTGCCTTAGGGCCTTTGCACATGCTGTCCTGATTTGTAGAACTTCCCTAGCTCATTTCTAATTACGTTCTGGGTTTCAGCTTAAAAGACTGAAACCCAGACCATAAATACTTCGAAAGGCTTTTTCTGACTAATCTAGGTGGTCCACTTTTTCTATTGTCCACTGCTCTTCTTTTGTTACACCCCCGAACCAGCTATTGCATGTCTGCCTTGAATAGAAGCCCCATGTGGGGAGGCACTGTGTCATCTTACCCATTGTTTTATCTCTCCCCATTGCTCAGCCTGACTCCTGACACACAGACTCAATCAATATTTGATGAAAGAATAATCAGTAAGATGAGGCTGTAAGCTTAGACCTTTCCCTTGTCCCCAGGGTCAGAGCTGAAGTGTCAATGCTAATGGTTACTGCAGAGATTTCAGGAAATAGTCAATGGATTTACACCCCTTCTTCCAAGGTGTAGAAGGGTATGAAAACTCAGGAGTGCAGCACCCTAAGGGAGCAGGCTGAATTCCTAGGAGAGATACTGAACTGTTAAAAGAATAAATAAAAGAGAGAATAGAGACAAAGGAACAAGGTGATGAGTAGAAGGCATAATAAGGTCTCTGAGGAAAAATGCTGAGCAGGAATGGGCATCAGCCTGCATGGGCTCAGGTCCCTCTGTCCCCGACAGGCTGTGTGACCCTCAGCCATGCGTTTGCCCTCTCGGCAGCTCGGCTTTCTTCTCTGCAAATCCGACAGGAAGTGCCCAGGTCTGGGACCCCACACAGATGCTACAGGGAAGAACTGGGTGGGGGTCTGGAGAGCAGGACAGCTGAGCACCCAGTGACCCCAGTGCAGGAGCCCTCAGGAGGTGCCAGGGCGACCTACTGTGGCTGTCACATGCGGGGACTCCATCCTGCTCCTCTGGCCCTGTCCCAGCCTTCCCGTACATCGCCAGCCACCAACACACCGGGAGGTTGGACTGATGTAACTGACCACCAACCAGGCCGCACAGGGACCTGGAAGTTGTCTTCGACATGGCCCTGGGCCTACCCTCAGGGACCCCGATGCCTCAGGTATTCAAGTAACCTAGCGATCATCGGGGACAAGGATCTTAGCCTTTTTGTCTCATGAACCCTACTGGCAGGTCCTTAAAACTTATAGATCCTTTTTCAGAAAATAATGTTTCTAAATGCATAAAATAAAATCCATAGGCTTACAGTGGAAACCAGTTGTATTGAAATGGTTATCAAAATGTTAAAGTGATAAATTTGTGATAGAGCAAAATTTTTATTTCTTTTATAAATCAAGATTTATAAGACCATCTGGACATAGATCTAATAACTCTCATAACCTTGAATTAGTAACGAGTGTAAATGCTATTTTTGAGGTTATCTCCAACAACCATAAGGGGATACAAAAATATCTGATTCCTCCTGGTAATAGAAAGACCCAGAGACTGCTAATGCTATTGCCTATATTCACAACGGAAGACAATGCTCACATTAAGAGCCTCTGACTTAGGGCAGTGACCGGACTCCAAGGAGGAGGAAGCCAGAGGCCCTGAAGGGGCTGAGACTGGCACAGAGCTACCCGGCAAGCGGGAGTTCAAACCAGATTCTCGTGCAGGCCTCCTGGCCTCTCAGCCCCGCCCCGCCCACTTCGCAGAACCACCTCCCAACTGCATAGTTCTCCAAAGCCAATACATAGGACCATCATTTCACTTCCTGAGCCTCGGTTTCCTCACACGTGACACGGAAACAACCACACCCACCTCTGCAAGCTGCGATGAGCATAGGATGAGAACACACACAGGAAAGGGCCTCGTCACCTGCATAGTGCTCTGCACTTGTACAGATCAGTAACTTCTGAGTAATTATTATATATGCCTCGTGGGAAATAGGAACTTCGAATTTCAGTGAAGGAGGAGACAATAAGGCGGGGTGGAGACTGCGGCAAACTCAGGAACTCAAGCCCCTCTGAAAGGGGCAGAGCCACTCAGTACGAGGGAGGATGCCACACAGGAAGGTGTAAAACCAGCTGGCCATCTCCAACCTGACCTCTGAGATCAGCTCAAGTCTGCCTTTGGGAAACTGCTGTGTCTCCTTCCTCTGCCTCCGTCAACCACACCCCAGGCCACACAGGACTGTCACTGTTGGTGTATGTGTCTGCCCCGCCAGCCAGCATGGTCTCCTGTGGGCAGGGCTCTGGCTTATCCAGCTCTGACTCCTCAAAGCCCAGCATGGGGCCTGGCACCTGGGAGATACTCCAGAACCCTCTGCTGAATGAAGCAGTGAGCAATGCATACCGGAAGTCAGATTGCCACATCTGACTTTCTAAGAGATGGTTGAAATTTGTATTTTTTGCCAAGTGTCCTGCTTTTAAATTAAATGTCCTGGTACTTGACATAGGAGGTGAGCCCCAAAACACGTCTACAGGCTGTTAGTTTGCAGCCCCTGGGGTGTATAGGTGGGGAAGAAGATGAAACAGGTCAGGGTTTCCCATATGGGTCAAGAAGGTCCTCAACCCATCCCTCCAGAGCTGGTCCTGGAGGCCAGAGGGTGCCCGTGCAGGGTGTGCATTCTCATCAGGACAACCAAGGTCTCCACAACAGAGACAGCTGTTTATAAAAGTGTGCTCCCAGCTCTTGCTGCTGCAAGGCTGCCTTGTTTTATTAATAAACCTGAATCGTGCTCACAGCACATCAAGGTAAACAGAGACACTTCCAGGGTGGGCAGTGCAAGCGGTCCTAACAGATGAAGGAACAGGCTTGTCAGTGTAAATAGGCAGATAAGATAAACAGACTGAGGTCCAAGTATGCTTCGTGCTGATTTGCAGGCTCTGAGCCACAGACTTGGAGAATCTTGGATAATTTCGGCTGGAAGGGACCTTTGTTCAAAGGACAGGGAAACAGGCCCAGAAAAGACAAAGGACCTGCCAAGACCGGCAAACATTATGGGAAGACTCCTGGTTTCTCGTGGCGTTGGTTTCCTCATCTGAAAACTCCAACAGAGCCACTCATAGTATCCAGAATGTGTCATATAACTGCAGCCCAGTGCTGCTGTCCATGCCGTTCCCTCTTTCATCTGACCTTCAATTTGACCTCTGAGGTCAGCTCAAGTCTGCCTTTGGGAACCTGCTGTGTCTCCTTCCTCTGCCTCCGTCAACCACACCCCAGGCCACACAGGACTGTCACTGTTGGTGTATGCATCTGCCCCTCCAGCCAGCGGGGGGGTTCCTGTGGGCAGGGCTCTGGCTTATCCAGCTCTGACTCCTCAAAGCCCAGCACGGGGCCTGGCACCTGGGAGATACTCCAGAACCCTCTGCTGAATGAAGCAGTGAGCAAGGCACACCGGAAGTCCGTCTTGAGAGGCATAAGGAGGTGGCAAATAATGGTTATGATGGGAGAGCTCACCAAATACCATCTTGATATCAAGTTAACAGGCCAATGGTCCGGAGTCTAGGGGAAGATAGAGACGTCAGTCTGTAACATCAGAGGCCAGCTAAAACGTAGGTAAGGACGGTGCATGTGACATCAGAGGCCAGCCAAAACGTAGGTAAGGACAGTGCATGTGACATCAGAGGCCAGCCAAAACGTAGGTAAGGACGGTGCATGTGACATCAGAGGCCAGCCAAAACGTAGGTAAGGACAGTGCATGTGACATCAGAGGCCAGCCAAAACGTAGGTAAGGACGGTGCATGTGACATCAGAGGCCAGCCAAAACGTAGGTAAGGACAGTGCATGTGACATCAGAGGCCAGCCAAAACGTAGGTAAGGACAGTGCATGTGACATCAGAGGCCAGCCAAAACGTAGGTTAAGGACGGTGCATGTGACATCAGAGGCCAGCCAAAGCGTAGGTAAGGACGGTGCATGTGACATCAGAGGCCAGCCAAAGCGTAGGTAAGGATGGTGCATGTGACATCAGAGGCCAGCCAAAACGTAGGTAAGGACGGTGCATTTTTACGTTCATCATCCCTCTTGTGAACAGAGGGAGCAATTGAAGTAGTTCCTGAGGATGCACACGTGCCGGGCTCCATGGGACTTGCACACACTGCCTCACTCAGTTTCTGGGAGCTTTTCAAGCGGGTGCTGTACCTACTTCATAGTTTGTAGTTGAGGCAGGAGAAAAGCAAGGCTCCTCCATGGTAGGAAGGCAGGACTGAAGCCAGTCCGCACACCTCCCGAGCTCCTTCCATCCTATCAGCATCCCCACTGTAATGAACGACGGACCTCTTTCATCCTGCCTGTTCTAACCACTGCTCATCCCAGACACGGAGCGGCAGGGGGTGGCGCTTTGAATAAATTATTTCCCCACTGCCACCTCCAGCCCTGACATTCCAGACCTCCCACTGGAGGAGAGGGTCACTGTGGATGTCTCTCTGGGAAAAGGAAAAAATGAGTAAATAGAAGAGAAGCCCAAAGTCTCCACACCCCTTCCACCCCCACCCCAAGTCGCTACAGCTGTGGGGTGGGTAGGAGGAAGACAGTGCTGTTCTGTTTTCTTTAGATTTCATTTTTAAAATATTATTTACATTTATGCGTTGCCCATGGAAAACTTTGGTTTCAAGCAGTGATTCCCAATCTTTTCCACTTCTGTACCCCTTTTAAAACCATTTTTATAAATTGTACCCCTTGTTTTTAAAACAGCTGTTTTTAAATACTGATGCTTTCATCCAGTCCCTGTCTTAGTGAAAATAGTGGAAATAAGGTAATAAGTTAGGAAAGAAAAATGACTACACTAAAAGTACAAACCACAGATTTAATTTTACAGTATTTATAACAGTTAAATACTGATAATGATGATCAAGTATTTAAACATTAAATTAAAAAACTACTTGAAAAGAATCATGATTAAAAACAGTATAGTTATTTTTACTCAGTCAATAACTAAATTGATCAAACATTCTGGCTATGGATGTATTTATAAGTTTGGGGAAGTTCTAGAAATGCTGCAAATGGATTGTTCTGAAACTGCATAATGACGGTGAAGAGTGGTTTGGGGGAGGGGTCATAGCCACGCCCTCACCCATCATCATTGGCTAATGTGACCTAATTGTGAAGTGTCTCCATTATGGTGATTCAGACTTAACATTATGGTTCCATAACTAACATTTTGCACTTTTTCACTTTACTTGTTTTTTCACCATTACTGATTATTGTTGTCGAACCCCTGAACGGCCCAGCATGTACCCCCGCTTGGGAACCACTGGTTTAGAGAGGGCCTACTTGGAGACAGAAGTCCTCAGGTTCATATAGTCCTTCATCAACCTACCAGCAGTGACTCAAGTGGCAGTAGGATGGGCGATGCAAGGGGTTTGTGACGGGCATGGCTAACACAACGGAAACCATTCTGATTGCTCAGTGTGTATACACCGGGCATTTCCTCCATCCTACAATCATGGCTACGTGAATCCCCTTGCATCATAAATGGATGAGGCAGTGGTTTGGAGTCAGAGAGCCTGAAGTCTCAAGCTCACATAGCCTCTCTGGCTCTGTTTCTATGCCTAAACTTCACAGGACTTCCGTGATGACAAGAGCAGAGACAAAGGGCAAGTAGCAAGCACAGTGTCCAGCACATTGCATGCTGGTCTCCCTGATCCCCATCACCTGTCACTTCAGAGCTGTTGGGGGCTGAGTGCTGGAGGCAGCGAGGCATGGAGGGGAACCAATAGACTGGATGTGCTATTTATTTCCTCAGGCTTGGCCTCCATTGACCCTTGTTAATCCCATTTTGTTCATTGGGCTAATATTTTACAAGACTGCAATATACAGTTCTTTTATGAGCCATAAAAATCTTCCAAGCGAAATCAAATTCACCTGCCACTCTCTGGCTTGAAGACTGAAGCTTAGGGCTTGAGCTTACCCTTCTGCCCAGCCTCCCTTCTCAGCAAGCACTCAGTGATCTCCACTCAAGTCTGCTCCTCTCTCCAGATGTGTTCTGCCCATTCCTGCCTCTGCACTTTTGCTCATTCTGTTCCTCTTCTGCTCCCAGTGTCTGCTCCCTGAACTCTCATGAGAAACATTTCTCTGCAGTAGAAGCCTCTGCTGCCGCTCCCTCCTCAGAATTCCCGGATGTTCAGAGAAGTGCTTGTATTCTCTTTCTCTTATTCCTTGGCAATGTTTTACTGGCTGTAGGGATGTGCGTGAGCCTCTGAACCTTTCAGAGTCTTCATATACTCTCACAAGAAGGCGAGCTCCTCCAAGGCAGGGTCAGTGCAAACCTGCATCCTGCTGTCTCTATGAGAGAAATTCCTTCCCATTCTTCAAAGTGCATGATGAATGCTCCCTCTTCCAGGAAGCCCTCCTTGGTCGATCAGGCTGGTCTGATTTCTGCCACCTACAGCTCCCCAAAGCACTCCATCTGAATCTTACTCAGAGTACACATCACTTCTTGCCATGTAGTCATCTATGTGGCTGGCTGTTCAACACTGAGAGTCCCTGAAGGCAGGGGCCATGTCCAGTTCACTGTCATCTCCCTGGCACACAGTACAGGGCTTGGCCTATGAGGTCTGACACTTAAGTTTGTGAACTCATCATGTAGAAGAAGTGCAACATACCTCATTGCCAAAGTACTCCCCTTGGAAGCTGTGCACCAACACCAGCACTTAGTCCACCTTTCGAAGCCATTTGGAAACTCTTTGTCTGGAATGGCCATCAGAGCTGTTGTCATATTACCCTTGATTTCCTGAATGTCATCAAAATGTCTTCTTTTCAATATTTCCTTTATCTTTGGGTAAAGAAAAAAGTCACTGGGGGCCAGATCAGGTGAGTAGGGAGGGTGTTCCAATACAGTTATGTGTGTGCTGGCTACAAACTCCCTCACAGACAGTGCCGTGTGAGCTGGTGTGTCATTGTGATGTAAAAGCCATGAGTTGTTGACGAAAAGTTCAGGTCGTTTTCCTCTAACTTTTTCATGCAGCCTTTTCAGCACTTCCAAATAGTAAACTTGGTTGACTGTTTGTCCAGTTGGTACAAATTCATAATGAACAATCCCTCTCATATCAAAAAAGGTCAGCAACATCATTTTGACACTTGATTTGGACTGATGGAAATTTTTGGTCATGGAGAATTGGCTGACTTCCATTGTGCACTTTGATGCTTTGTTTCACGGTTGTATTGGTACACCCACGTTTCATCACCAGTGATAACACAGCCCAAAACATCGTCTTGTCTCTCCAAAAGGTCTTGGCAAATTTCATCTCTCCTTGGCTTTTGTTCATCGGTGAGTTACATTGAGACCATTTTTGCACACACCTTTCTCACCCAAGATTTTCAGTTAAGATTTTTCCTAACTGTTTTTCTATAGATGTTTACTTGGTCTGTTATACTTCCCACAGTCAGCCAACAATTTTGATGTGCAATTCAATGACTTTTTGTAATGTTTTCATCAGTTCTGCTCTTACTGGCCATCCTGACCTCTCTTCAGCAGTGACACTTTCTCTCCCCTCAGAAAAACATTTAATCCATTTGTACACTGCCGTTTTCTTCATGGCATTATCCCCATATACTTGGACTAACATGTCACTGATTTCACTTCCACTCTTGCCAAGTTTAATAAGAAATTTAATGTTTGCTCATTGCTCTAATTCAAACTCGGACATCCCCATGACAGCACAAAAAATCACGCAACAAAAACAACAATGAATGTCACTCAGCAAGACACCACCACATGTTGACACAAACACAGCTGTGAGACACAGATACACTAAGGTTATGACACCTTACTGAGATGTTTGTACGGTGCTGCCAACGTAAGTGCACAGTGACAAGTTTGCGAACTTAATTGTCAGACCTCATATTTTAGTCAAACAGCATATGTCAAATAACAAAAACAACAACAGTAGAAAAGACAATGTGACACTATGTGCTATGCATTATTGTAAATGTTGTACAAATATTAGCTTATTTAATTAAGGCTTTACAGATATTAGCTTACTTAACATTCACCATCTCCCTATGATGTATGTCCTGTAAGTACTCCCATTTTTCAGACG
This sequence comes from Lyroderma lyra, assembly GCA_004026885.1. Lineage (NCBI taxonomy): Eukaryota > Metazoa > Chordata > Mammalia > Chiroptera > Megadermatidae > Lyroderma > Lyroderma lyra. The sequence goes on along the minus strand of PVJL010000242.1, from coordinate 285,842 downwards.
AAGAACTTGAGTCACAGAGAGGGCAGGTAATATGCCCACACAAGGAAGTGGCAGAGCTCCTGCTTGAATCCAGGTCATGTGGCTCTAACACACATGACCTTAACCACTGAGCAATATCACCCATGAGTTCATTCATCTTTAGATCGCCAGTGCCTAGCGATCTGAACCAGGAAGTCGGCAAGGGTTCACTTAGCAAGTGCTGCCAAACCCCCTTTGTTGGAAGGCAGCCACCAGGTGTGGTGAGACGCAAGATGAGAAGAGCACCTGGCAGCGGGCATTGTCCCTGCCAAGCCCGCCACGAGCACATTCTAAAGTGGGTTGCTCTCCTTCTCTTAATGAAATGTACCAGCCCACACCCCACACAGCCTTCTCTGCCAGGGCAAGCAAGTTCATTCCAAGCAGCAAGCCTAGCCTTAGAGGTTGTGTATGGTTACCACCAGGACTGGCTGTGCACCTATTTCTACACTCATTAAGGCCTCTACATACTCCGTGTGTCTTCCAGAAGCCCCCATCCTTAGGCACTGTCAGAAATAATTTGTTTGTGTGGCTAATGATGCTCCCTGACTCAAAACTAGAAGACGAAGAGAAGATAGATCCTACATCATTATTTCCTAACTTCAGTTGTTTTGTAACTATAAGCCCCCATTCATATGTGTAATGGTAATTTTTCAACCGATTACAAAAGGGGGGAGGGGCCTAGTATTTTAGAATATGATTCCAAAGCCAAGTGGAATTAATCCATTGCCTCGTTTATTCCCAGACCTTGTGCAAAGGGGCCAGGACTCCAGACAGACAAAGAAAACCCCAGTCGATCATTTGTAGATATGAGTCCTGGTCTTTCCACCCCATTTATTCACCACAAAGCACAGTGTATTACGCACACCAGACCTTCCCACCCTAGCAAAATATACCCCACGTAAGGCTTTCCAAAAAGATAATCCTTTGCACAATCATGCCCAGTGTTCACTGGTAACCGACACCAGGAAGCCAGCAAGGTGCCTCAGCTCTAACTACATTTGCTAATAACTCACACAGAAAGAGCTTCACTCCTGCCGACTTCAAGGCTCCGGAAATCAGACTCCTAACAAATTTTCTTTGGCTTTGTTTCACATAATCCTGCTTCTGTCTGCTTCACACTCTTCTCCAAATGTGTTGGGTCCCAGTGGGCCATTGTTTTCCATGAATGATGACTTCAGGCTCGACAAATGGCCCTCCATCTATCATTGCAGAGCTCCAGTGGCAACAACAGAGGCTCTCCTGTGTCCCTCCACAAGCAGGCAGTGATGGCCCTGCCTTGGACTTGCCTCCCGCACTCTCGCAGGAAGCATCCCAAGAATGCTGGGAGCTCTGGGGAGGCGAGGAAAGGTGGAGCCACTTTCTCTTTCAAGGTGAAGCCCTTCTGATCTGTGGAGACCCCACTTATGTTGTCTTCTCCCAGGTGGCCAATCCCTGCGATCCTCTGTCCTCCACCTGCAGCCGGAGGCTGTCTTCCAGTCATGCCATCCTGTTGCCTCCCTGTTGAGCTCTGAGAATCTAATGAGATAGCTGAAAGTGTTTTGCAAACACAGAATGGGCAGAGCTGTTAATGGGGAATGGCTTTGCAGTCACGAGATCCTGAGTTCAAACCTGACTCTCCGCTTTCAGACTAGGTGACCTTGCAAGAGCCACTTAACCTCTCTACGCCTCAATGTTTCCATCTGCAAAGTAGAAATAGTCATGCCTACCTCATAGTGTTACAATGAAGCTGGATAATGAAGGTGATAGACAGTAATCACTAAGTAGAGTACCTGACAAATAGAAGGCACTTAAAAAGGGGTCCTATTATTTCTTAAAAAATAGTATAATAACAATAATAAGCATTTTATATTTTCCAGAACTCCAGAACAATTGAGGGTGGGGAGCAAGGAATCAAGTCTCCCTGCGGCTTTGGGTTCCCTTTACAAAAGGTACTAGAGCTTGAGTATGAGCAGCCTTGTGTCGTCCTTCCAAGCTGCCCAGCACACCCCCATGTCAAGTTTAGACATCAGCTCTGCCCCTTGCTGTGTGACCTTGGCTAAGTGATTTAACCTTTCAAAACCTCAGTTCCTTCCTCTGCAAATGGGATAAGTAAAACCTACCTCATAGGTCCATTATGAGTAGTATTAGTCAGTTAATGCAGGAAAAATGCTAGCTTTTAGTTCCAGGCACATAGTAGTTGCTAAAGGAATTTTAGCTAGTTACATTAGCTACTTATACATAGACACCTAATAGGAATCTAGGACACTGTGCTACATGCTGGAAGAGGTAAGGAGGAGGAGAGAGAGCAGGAGGAAGGGAGGGCGAGGGGAAGAAAAGGTGAATAAGATATGATCTGTATCCTCATGGAACTTATAAACTAATACAGTAATTCTCAGCCCTAACTACACATTGCAGTCACTTAGGGAACTTCAAAAAATACTGCTTCCCTGACTCCACACCCAGAAATTCTGATTTAATTGGTCTGGGATGAGACATGGACATCAGTATTTTGCAGAAGTTCCCCAAGTGATTCGTATGTGACCGGGGCCAAGAAAGACTGGCTTATTTTGAGAAGAATATGAACACAGAGATGTTTTTAATAATATATGCTCAGGGCTCCAACAGAGTTATGTACAAAGGGTGAGAGGAACACACACAAAGGCAAGGATGCTGCCTCATCATGCAAGCTGAGTAATAGCAGGGAATAGGCATTCACCAGAAGAGGATCTGAGAGAAAGGCATTCTGAGCTTTTTCTGCAAGACCCCAAATAAAGGTAGAGCCACAGCGAGACACCAGGCAGGACCTGCAGCACACCAGGACAATCAGGAAGGAAGGAAGAAGATCTGGACTATTTCTCAAGAGCAGAGCTCCTCAGGGAGCCCAGCTCTGTACTCCATACCCTAGTCCACGGCCGGGGCACTGCTTCAAGGGCTCCACCACTCAGAGAGAAAGAGCAAACTCAAGCATTCCACTCAGTCAGGCAGCTTCTAGAAAGTTCCCACTCCAAGGTGCCACATGACTTGCAGAGAAGCCAAGCACTTAGGGTGACTCAAAGGTTTATTTGGTCGGTTGGGGGTGGCCTCCTGTCCATGGTGCTGAACAGTTCCTGTGCTGGAGAACCGGGCTGCTCAACTGTGATCTGTACACAAGCAGTATCAGTGTCACCTGGGAGCTGGTTAGAAATGCAGAATTGTGGTTCCCACCCCAGACCTACAGACTCAGAATCTGCCACTTCTCCAGTCCCCAGGTGATCTGTGTGCACATCAAAGTCCGAGGCACACTGCTCTAGGTCAGCATTTTCAAGCTGTAGGTTATATCCCATTCGTAAGTCAAGAAATTAAGTTGCTCACTGGAAACAGCATTTTAAAAGAAAAGAATAGAATGGAACAGAAAAGAATAAAAAGAGTCAGAGTTCATCACACTCAAGAGCAAATTTTGTTGTTATATATATGGGTATATTGAGCAGAACCTAAGAAGTATTTATTCCTATGAGTTACACTTTTAAACAAAGTCTGAAAGCCACTGTTTATTTCTCCTAGTACTGGAACATGGGTGGTTGTTACCTAACATCTCCCAGGATTCTAAAGAAACAGACCGTGAGAGAAAAGAGGGTTACAGGTCAACAGAGAAAGAGAATGAGAGATTGAGACTCAGCCTGCTGAAGAGGTGTACGCTGAGAGATCACTGGAGAAGGTAAAAAATTAAGTAGATAAAAAGATAGATGGATAATAAACAAACAAACAAGCAAATAAATAAATAACAGATCCAGATAGACAGATAGATAGCAGAGGGGAGTGAATTTGAGTCACCAGGCAGACAAACCAGGACAATCAGGAAGGAAGTGAGACTAAATTGTCTGTAGACTTACTTTAAAGTATGGATGGTTTTTCTTTTTATTTCAATAAAATTTTATAATACTTTACACCACCTTTTGAACAAACACTGCAGTAAGGTTATTTTTCTCTATGTTTGCAGTTAATTTTTTTGGACTTGAGAACCCTGTTACCTTTCCGATGGTTTTCAACCACCATCTCCAGGAAAGCTGGTAGAGAGCACAGAGAGTGGGGAGCCCATGACTTACAGTCCATGGCTCCTCACCAAGGCCAGGTTCCTTAGGTTTCCTACCACTCATCATCAACCAAATCATTTTGAGGCACAATTCTGGAGAACTTTGGAAAGAAAGAAATGGAAGCCTCTTTAAAATGCACAGACATGTTGTTTGCTTCAAGGGGTGATATAGAACAAAATGTCAAGAGTAAAAGTACTTCATGATTTTTCCTGCATTAAGAACTTCATAAGGGGAGTTATTAACCTCTTGCCTCATGCCTGTTATTTCATTTATTCAATAATGTCCTACATCTGATTTTGCCTAGGAAATTGGTGTCTAATGGAAGATGACAAAAATGACTTTTAAAATAGTTTTCTTGTGGTTAGGGGAGTTTATAAAACTCAATATACCCACTTTGGTAGAGATCCAGTCAAGATGCTGGACTATGTAAATGTTGTGCTTGTCTCTGCTCACAACCACATCAAAATTACAACTAGCCATCAGTGAAAATCATCTGAAGTCTAGCTGAACCAAAGCACTACAACTAAGGACATGCAGAAGAACCCACATCAAGACTGGTAGGAGGGTTGGAACCCTGTAACAGACTGGTCTCACACCTATATATGACATTAAAAATTGGAAGGGACATCACAGCTGCAGTTTCCCCTGGAGGAGTAAGAGGTCCCTATACAACACCAGGCTCCCCAGCCCAAGGTTCCTGTGCTGGGGAGAGAAGTCCCTGTAACTTATGGCTGTGAAAACCAGCAGAGATGGTGGCTGAGTGAAACTAGGATGATTGTAGTTTCAGGTGTTCCTCTTAAAGGGCCCACACACAGACTTACTTGCTGACCGACTCTCTTGCTCTGAGCTCCAGTGCTGAGGCAGCAGTTTGAAAGGCACCAGGGACATATGGGGAGGAACTGAATTGTCTGGCTTCAGGGCAAAGGCTGGAGGGACAGCTTTATTCTAGATGGAAGAGTTAGTGGAAGCCACTGTTTCTGTTTTAAACACCCCCCCACCCAACCCCCTGCATGCAGACACAAGAAGCTATCATATCTGAGTATCCATCAATCTAGCTAATACTGTTCTCCTTACCCTAGTGATTCTGAGACCCTGCCCTATGCAAATTTTGGGCCCACCCAAGGCGCTTCCAGTGACTTTTCTGTATTAACAACCTGCCTTGTCTCATGAGGCAGACTTTGTTAAAATCTCTCAAAGGTTCACAAAACCCAAACAAGCTGCATCTGGCTTTGGCATGTTCCATACTCTGGCTGAGAAGCTTGAAGCACAGCACCAGCAACAGCCAGTCTCAGCTCATGGCTTGGCCTTTCAAGGTCCCTCTAAGCCCACTTTGGGCTATAGCCATCTGTAGATTACTTTGTGGCTCATGCCAGGTAGCCTCAGGCAGAGCACAGGCTATGGCTGAACTTGGCCTGTGGTGGGGCCCCTCCCAGGAGGCCTCGAGGCTGGCATGCCCAGTGGCCAGCTTTGGACCCAGCCAATGCATCACCTGGCCTCCTCCAGGGACAACACACCCAAAGGAAACACTGAACAGACACCAAAGCCCTGCTAAAGCAAATCCTGCTCTGTAAGTTCAGGCCCTGCACAACAGTTCCTCCACTGTAGTCATGCCAATGCACACAACCAATCACCTTAAAAACAAGTCCCTCCCATTGAACTTCAAATAGCAACCAAGGCTAAACTACAACAGGAGGGCAAACACAACTCATACAAGGGATACACCTGAAGTACCCAGCTCAGATAACCAAAAAAATTGTGCCACTGAGCCCCACAGCATGCCTATTATATAAGGTCATTCTACTAAGACCAGAGACATAGCAGCCCTTCCTAATACATAGAAACAAACAAAGGAAGGCAGCCAAAATAAGAAGATACAGAAACATGTCCCAAGTAATAAAACAGAAGAAAGCTCCACAAAAAGAACTAAACAAAATGGAGGCAAGAAACCTATCAGAAGCAGAGTTCCAAACATTAATTAAAAAGATGCTCAGTGACTTCAGAAAGAACTTCAACAAAGAGATAGGAAACATAAAAATGGAGATAGAAAACATAAAAAAGAACTAGTCAGAAATAAAGAATCCAGTAACTGAAATGAAGAATACATTAGAGGGAATCAGCAGTAGATTAGATGAAGCAGAGGATCAAATCAGTGATTTAGAAAATAAGGTAGTAAAAAACACCCAAACAGAATAGCAAAAAGAAAAAGAAATTCAGAAAAATGATAACAGTTTAAGGGGCCTCTGGGACATCAAGCTTACCAACATTTACATCATGAGGGTACTAGAGAAAGGAGAGAGATTCAGGAATTGGAAACCTATTTGAAGAAATAATGACAAAAATCTTCTCTAACCTGGGGAAAGAAATAGACATACAAACCCAGAAAGCACACAGAGTCCCAAACAAGATGAACCCCAAGAAGCCCACACCAAGACACATCATAATTAAAATGCCAAAGTTTAAAGATTAAGAACAAATATTAAAAGCAGCAGGAGAAAAGCAGCTCATTAACTAGAAGGGAGCTCCCATAAGACTGTCAGCTGATTTCCCAGAAGAAACTTTGAAGGCCAGAAAAGATTAGCAGGAAATATTCAAAGTGATGAAAAGCAAGCCCCTACAACCAAGATAATTCTACCCAGCAGAGCTATCATTTAGGATCAAAGGACAGATAAAGAGCTTCCCAGACAAAAAGCTAAAGAATTTCATCACCACCAAACCAGCATTGCAAGGAATCTTAGAGGGACTTCCGTAAGACCAAAAAAAAAAAAAAAAAAAAAAAAAAAAAAAAAAAAAAAAAAAAAAAAAAAAAAAAAAAAAAAAAAAAAAAAAAAAAAAAAAAAAAAAAAAAAAAAAAAAAAAAAAAAAAAAAAAAAAAAAAAAAAAAAAAAAAAAAAAAAAAAAAAAAAAAAAAAAAAAAAAAAAAAAA
>PVJL010000242.1:262670-278752 GCA_004026885.1 Lyroderma lyra | reverse complement strand
TAACTACATATTTATCAACAATTACTTTCAATGTAAATGGACAAAATGCTCCAATCAAAATCAAAAGACATAGGGTGGCTGAATGAATAAGAAAACAAGACTTACATCTAGGCTGCCTACAAGAGACCCACGTAAGATCAAAAGATACACAGACTGAAAGTAAAAGAATGGAAGAAGACATACCACAAAAAAGAAAAAAAAAGAAAAGAAAAAAAAAAGCAGGGGTAGTGGTAGTTATACCAGACAAAATAGACTCTAAAACAAAGGCAAGAGACAAAGAAGGACCCCATAATCCCACGTCTGGGTATTTATCCAAAGAAACCCAAAATGCTACTTCAAGGGGACGTGTGCACCCTTATGTTCATTGCAGCATTGTTTACAATGGCCAAAATGTGGACGCAGCCTGGGTGTCGACTGATGGATGAAAGCATAAAGAATAGGTGGTATAATGCATGTATACATTGAGATACTGCTCAGCTAGGGAAGAGAATGGGTTCTTCTCCCTGCAGCATGGACGGACCTGGAGGGTATTGTGCTGAGTGGAGTATGACAGACAGAGAAAGACAGAGGTGGTGTGATTTCACTTATATGTGGAATCTAAAGAACAAAATAAACAAACAAATAAAAAATAAACAAACTCATAGATACAGAGAACATTTTGATGATTGCCAGATGGGAGGGGGTTTGGAAGGGTGGGGGGGGAAATACAAAGGAATTAAGAAGTACCAATAGGTTGTTACAAAGTAGCCACGGGGCTGTAGGGTATAGCATAAGAAATAGTCAATAATATTGTAGTAACTATGTACGGTGTCAGATGGGTATCAGATTTATTGGGGTGAAAGATGGAAGGAACATTGGGGGTGAGAAGGCGAAGGCATTAAGAAGTGCAAATTGGTATTTACAAAATAGTCATGAGAACGTAAAGCATAGGGAATATAGTCAACAATATGGTAACTATATAAAGTGCCAGGTGGGTATTAGACAAGTCAGGGGGATCACTTCTTAAATCATATAAATGTCTAACCATCATGCTGTACAACTGGCATTAACATAAAATCATATTGAATGTCAACTGTAGTTGAAAAATTTTAAAAAGGGGAAAGGTGAAGAGAAATAAGAGGTTCAATTTTCCAGGTCTGAAACAATTAGGTCATGGGGATGTAATGTACAGCATAGAAAATACAGTCAATAATACTGTGATAGCATGGTACGGTGTGAGGTGGTTGTTGGACATACCATGGTGATCACTTCTTTAGATATATACATGTTGACTACTTATGGTATACACCTGGAACTAATATATTGTATGTTAGCTGTATTTTAATAAAACTCTTTTACAAAAACATGACCATCTCTTCTATAATGTGCTATGGAAAGTCAACTTGAAAAGTGTTAATTTTTTAAATAAGCAAATGACAAAGTAATGAATATCTATAAGCTATAAAGACCCATTGTTTTTGAAGCAGATAGGGTACCTGATTTTAAGGGCATTTTAAGTCTCTCAAACCCTAAGTTAGTTGGGTGACCCTTGATATAGAAAGTGGCGCAGCCAATGTTTGCTGGTACTCCCTGTGCTCCTGGGCTTTCATATCTTTATCTTATTTAATCCACTTGAGAAACAAAGGAGTATTACAAACTCTAGTTTCTGAAATGGTAATTATTGACTAAAATTAAAGCTCAGAGAAAGTTAGTGACCTGCCCAAGGCCGCACAGCTCATCAACGCAAAACAACTAGAATCTTAACTCCAGCAAGGCTGACTGCGAAACTCCAACCAAGTCCACCAAGTGTCGACTTGTCAGCTGCTTTTTTCTGCCTCAGTTTCAAAATCCCCAATGTTTCACAATAACCATCTTTCCCACAAGCTTTTAATTCTTTTCCCAACTTGTTGCTTGCATCTCTCTGGGTCTTGCATCTCTGCAGGCTGATATTTCCCCCCAGGTTTTGTCAGCCACTGTGTGGGTGGCTGGTCACCACACAGACAGGAACCTCTCAACAGTGTCCCAAAAGAAGACCTGCTTCCCCTCTATCAGTTAATTTTAAAGAAGGAAACAGTATACACTCAAAGTGGGAAAATTCAGGTACATTTCAGCTTCGAGACTGGATTACCTCAGTATCACAATTTAAGCATTTCTGAAACTGATGAATGCTTAGAGGGGCAAAAGCCCAATCTGAGAAATGACATTATTAAAAATCCGGATCTGAATACAACAACACTCAGTTTAACACAACCATGATTTCTCCAGGGCCTACCTTATTCCACACATGATGGGGGTTGGGGGGGAGTGTGGAAATACAAAAAGGCACCAAGACACATTTTGGACCAGGCTAGAAGGAACATTTCAATGTACCATATTTTGCCATGCATTTGCATAATGCTCTCCTGTGTATAGTGCACACCTACATTTTTGGGCCAAATTTTCAGAGGAAAAATCTCTCATTTTAATTTTTTTAATTATTGATTTCTAGAATTACATTTTTAACTCAAAAGCATAAATAAAAGAATTAAAAACATTTATATAGAAATGGAATTAGTGCTACCCATATATAATGGCCATCCTTATCTTTCCTTCACAAACTTGGGCAAAAAAGTGTATATTATACACAGCAAAATACAGTAATAAAGAATTTTCTGACTATCAGCACTTATCCAACAAGGAAACAGCCAAACTAATTAGCGAGTTTTACCCAAAGGTTTGCTGGCCAATACTTAACAACTGGCTCTCCAGGAAAACAAAACAAAAGAAAAAAGCTTTGTTTGTAGCATTTGCTGATTTCTTTTGTAATTTCTCCCACCATGGCTGATTTAAAGATCTCAAAGTAGAGCCAATGAAAATGGGGTTGGGAGGAGACGAACATACACCTGTAAGAAATTATCTCCACCACAGAGATAACACAGATGAACGTAAACTCAAGAACAAAGTATAATGGAGTAAAATAATCAGAAAGTGGTGAATGTCGAGTATTTATTCCCTTCGTCTTTAATATAATCTATTTAACTGTAAGCTTAAATAATTTAATTTTTAATAATGGCATGATAACTGGCTCACAAAATCCCTGAAAAAGTTAACAATCAGTTCTTATGAGCCAGTACAAGGGCCATCAGAACTCCACACGACCTTTATCCTAGTGTAGGGGAGATGGGTAACAACTTGTCATGGCTTCGATTCCCTAAGTCTTGAAGCCTGTCCAACTTGAGCAGCAGCAGCAGCCACAGATACAGTGTCATTTCAGTACCTACCATGTACCAGTGACAGTGCCAAGAGCTTTGCATGCATTGTCTCATTTATCTTGACTAAAACCCTATAAGGTAGTATGGGACTAACATCATCCCCATTTTAGGGATGAGGCAACTGAGGCTTAGAAATATTAAGTAACTTGCTTAGAGTCACAGAAAAATAAGTGGCAGTGTTGAAATGTTTGACTCCAAATCTCTTTTGCTTAAACCAGGACATTACACTGATATTATGAGAAATGCACTCTATAACCTGCTCAGCGCTAAATGACTTGAGAAGTATGAGAAAAGGAGAGATGGAAGGGTTGGCTCACCCTTCTGAATCCAGAGGTCTAAACTGAGCCAAGAACACACAAAAGAAATGTGTAAATGAACAGCATTTTCCTTCCTTTTGTAGCAATAAACAACCAATTTAAATCTGAAATTAAGTAAATCCGTATAAAATCAGCATCCATGTAAAACATAAAAACATCACATATCTACAATTCAATTTTGTTTCACTGAATGGACAATGTTACACATACTCAGGGGACTGCTAGTAGCATGCTGCCTGACCTGAAGTCTTCTGTCTTCTGTGCTAATAAATGACAAAGTCTTTTTCCCCTAACCAAGGCATAGTGAAGGAAGAGCAATACGATCAAACTAGACACCCTATATGCGCAGGGCACCATATTTCTGTATCATAAAGACGCAGGTGAGTACAGATACCTCACCCAGTACCAATTACCACATTTTCTTCTGTTCAGTACAACAGTGGAGGGTTCCACACTAAGCCAACAGTCTTCCAACCTGTCCCATCCTGAAGCGCTGTCCCTAGTCCCTGAGCCCACATTAGGTGAGCATCCCAACAGGGTAGGCAGGTGGTCAGCAACATAGTCCTGCCAGGTAGGATATGCTGCCCTGGTGATAAGTGGGCCTGAAGGTTAGCTCACTTCCTCTATGCATTATCTACTTACCTTCCACTGAGATGCAGGGTCCCAGCAGGGCAAGAAGAACATAGCCCACCTTGGTGGGGCAGGTAGGGCCTGGAACCCACTGGAAGAGGCACAGCCCACGGCTCCTCTCCTCTCCTCTCCTCTCTGCAGTCTTCTACTTCTGGTACAATCCCAGGATTGCAACTGAATGCGAGAGTTTGCACTCAGTATTTACCTGCCCAGGTTTGGCTCCCTGCTTAGCCAAGATCCCTGGGCTGTGCGTCTTAGCTGCTTTTTCATCATTCCTGCATTGCATAGAATACTGAGGTAGCTGCATGATGCAAACTACCTAAATTGCAGGCAACAGCTCCTGTAGCAACAGACCAGAATGTGGGGAGGGCTGCTTGGCTGTTGGCCTGGAGGAATATTACTTTGAAACCAATCAAAACTGCAGTTGAGAAAGAAATAATAACCACCATAATTTTTTTAGTATAACTGATGTGACAGGTGAGTTATTTTCAGTCCTTACAAGCAGCTCTTCAAAGTGACTATTGCTATCCCACGTCTTGGATGAGGAAACTACAAGTCAGAAAAGTATAGAAGCATGTCCAGTGAGTGCCAGAACCAGGTTTGAAACTCAGGTTTGTTTATATCCAGAGCCTTTATTCTAGGCACTGCAACTCTGTCTACACCAAGAGGAAGAACAATTACTAAGGGCCTGTTTACTCAATACCAATAATGAGGATAATGATAATGAAGAAAATAGCTAACATTTACATAGTGCTTGCAATGCTCCAGTTACTGTTGATATTCAGGTTTTTAATCCTCCCTCTAGCCTTCATTTTAGAGATGAGAAAACTGAGGTTCAGAGAGGTTCTACAACCCATCCAAGGTCATAGGGCTAAGAGCTAGGTGCCTCTGCATAAATGCTTCTCTTAACATTCTCTTACGAATCTTGAACAAAGGTGATGGCATCCCTGATTCACAGACAGGAAGGGGAGGCTCAGACAAGTTAAGGTATTTGCTCAGAGACACAAGGCTAAGAGGCTGAAAGAATTTACCCTAGCAATGATTACATCTCAGGAGTAGAAGGAGAGCCGGTGTGGAAATCAGCTTGCCACTTGCTATAATACATATACATCCTTAGACAAGTCACTAGGCCTCAGTTTACCTAATGAAGACAGTGAGGGGCTTTAACCACAGTTCCCCTTTCGATCCCTCCAGCCTGAATGCATGAGTATCACCAATGCTGGAATGACCTATGTGAGATGTTCTTTCAACAGAGAGGAGGAAAAGAAAATGCTACTTTCAGACTCAATAGATGTGCTACCCCCACCACCATGGTGGTTAGGTTTCCAGGCAAATAAGTGCCTGAACACTTCCCAAATCAGTTTAATGCTTCCTTCAGAAAGGGATTTTGTTTACGAACCTGTGGAAAGGGTTTACGGCGATGCTGTTGATAGCACGGCGTCCCAAATGATTTATCAGAGGTGATGTAAAGGGCTGCAAGCAGCTGCAGGGAGGAGGAAGGGGTTAACTGTGTGGCCCTTGCTGGGAAGGAAGAGGCACACACCTCCAGGAGGGAGCGGGAGATCTGTCTGAACTCGAACAACTGGTCGCAGGGCCTCCTTTGACGACTTTCTGTACGGTCAGGAAATGGCACAAAATGGACAATTTGGGAGAGCTGGCAGGTATTCGCAGGGCCTGTTGATGTCTCAAAGTCACATAAAGACTGGAACACTGAGTGCAAAATGTGTCTCAGAGTTTTCTCCATCTTAGTAACTAGTTTGGGGCGTCCAGGAGGTTGAGGTATTAAGAGGCCTGTGTATGGACGCCACATTAACAACGACCATTTGGCTTGCCCTTGTGCATTGTGGGAAAACCAGGCTGCTTGGAAGAAAAGGGCAAAGGGCGGAAAAGGATGTCCTGGGTCTTTGCCAAAATGTGGCTAAGTGGAGCCCGGAAATCAATGAAAAATCCATTTCATGTGGACCCTCTGGGGTTGGGGTCGGTATAAATGAAGGCACCAGGCACTCCTGATGATTTACACAATCCTGCTAGCTTTACCTTTCCTTCATCCCCCCCTGCTACATCCCTTGTCACGACTTAATACCCACATCTCTGTATCTGAGCACCAGCTGCTACTTCTGTAGGGACAGTCCCCCATTCCTGTGATCGACTGGCAAAGTCCTACCCTTCCCTCTGGCTTCTTCGAGTGTCACTTGACTTGGACAGCCTTCTGCCCCTAACCAGGGCTAGATTCATGGGCTTGTGAGTTGTGCTGTAGCACTGGGCTCCTGCTTAGAAAAGCTCTATGCTGGGATGGATTAATGTTCGGCTGTCATTCACTTCAAATTCTCAGTCATGTGTGAAAAGGGGGCTCTGTATTTTCCATTTGCACAAGGTCCCATAAATTATGAGTCCGGACCTGCTCCCACCCCTAGCGGATGAGGCAGCTGATCGCCCCACTGTGGTCTCACAATACCTCGGCCACTCCTTGAAGACAGACCTGTGTTCTTAGTTGTTTGTCTATATCTTTCCACCTACCTTGTTGCCCTCAAATCAAGTTTTTAAACAGTTAAAAAATGCAAGAATCTAGTAAATAAATCCAACATGACCATGATAGCAATTTGGCATAAACTGGTAGTAGATGAGGAAAGAAAAAAGAAAGAAAATGAAAGACAGGAATGAGGTTAATTCTCTTCACAGGCCCTCCTCAGATGTGGCCCTACACGCCTTGGCAGCCGACAGGAAACGCGAGACGCTATTGTTCATGCATTTCCATGTCTATGAGGTCAAGACATTTATTCTTAACATTGGGAAGAAATGAAATTTCTCTGCGAATCCTCATAAAAGGGACCTGGTAAAGCAGAGGGGCTTTAGCCTGGTCTCCACACTTCCTGAAATAGTCCCAACATTTGAGACGAGCACCATCTGGGGGGAAGGTTCCTCCATGGCCTGCACTGGACTTTCGAATGACTCACAAAGGATTAAGATTCAGTGGGCTGTAATCATGGATACTGTCTCCTAAGGATCCTCAACCCAGGCTGGAGGAGTTTCTGCAAAGCACAGGCGACACAACAAGTCGGAGAATGAGGAACTAAGAACTTACTGTCATGGAACAATTGGTGTATCGGTCTCATCTCCTTGAGTGGCCTTTTCCTTTTTATTTCTGGGCCCAGAGGGCCTAACCCACAGCTCAACATACTCATAGTAAGACGGAGGAGTCGCCGGGTGGCTGGATGCGTAGGTAACTCCTAACAATCCATCGAGTGCTCTTCCCATGCCAACACTGAACTCCTGCTCGGAAGCACTGATCCACTTTCCGGCTGCACATCAGGTGACAATTTCCCAGGTCTAGGGACCCAGCAGCAAAGTGGGCCCTTCATCAGGCCCCTGAGCTTCCTAAGAAAGGTGTCTCACCCTCTCGGGGACTGTGATGGTTACTTTTATGTGTCGACTTGGCTAGGCTATGGTGCCCAGTTGTTTGGTCCAACGCTAGTCTAGATGTTGCTGTGAAGGTATGTTTCTAGATATGATTAACTTTTACAATCAGTTGACTTTAAGTAAAGCAGATTACCCTTCACAATGTGGGTGGACCTCATCCAATCAGCTGAAGGCCTTAATAGTGGTTCTCAACCTTCCTAATGCCGTGACCCTTTAATACAGTTCCTCATGCTGTGGTGACCCCCATAAAATGATTTTCGTTGCTACTTCATAACTGTCATGTTGCTGCTGTTATGAATCGTAATGTAAATATCTGATATGTGTTTTCCGATGGTCTTAGGCGACCCCTGTGAAAGGGTTGTTCAACCCCCAAAGGGGTCGCGACCCACAGGTTGAGAACCGCTGCCTTACAAGCAAAGACTGAGGTTTCCCAAGGAAGAAGCAATTGTGCCTCAAGAGGCAGCATAGAAATCCAGCCTGAGTTTGCAGCCCGTCCTGCAGACTTAGGACTCAAGACTGTAACTGCACCTCTTCCCTTATGTTCTAGCCTGTGATTTGGCCTACAGATTTCAGACTTGCCAGCCCCACAATTGTGTGAGCCAATTCCTTGAAAGAAATCCTCTCTATCTATCCATCCATCTATCTATCTATATCTATATCTATATATAAAATAGCTGGCCTGAAAGTATCCAGCCATGTAATATGAAAAATAGAGGCATTTATGGCTGGATTTTTTTTTCTGGACAGCCTATAAATATACACAGACACATGTAATATATATACATACACTCATGTGTGTGTATATGTACACACACATATATACAAACACACATTCACACACATATATATAGATGTATGTACATGTATTTATAGATGTGTATACAGGTATAGATACTACATAGATATATACATCCTATTGGTTCTATTCCTATGGAGAACCCTGTACAGGATTAAGGACTCTTGATTATGCTAAGAAGGTACCACTGCCATGTTCCCCTGCACCACCTTCATCAGGTTTTGCATAAGGAAATGGAGATTAAGAGAAAGGGAGCCTCCAGAACCACAGTGAGCGTGATGAGCTAGCTGTTGGATCTCAGGGGTCAGATGACGTGGAAGTCAGAGGGGCCACTCTCAGGTCTCCCTTGTGCCTTCAGCTGCTCTCAGGGAAGGTCCTGGGCAATGCAGACCAGTGGCCAGTTTCCTGAAGAGGAGGACACTGGTGGCTCTGGTACCACTCCCCCATCTCTTAGGGTCTGAACAAGTTGTTGAGTTGCTCCAAAGTGGGCATGTGCGGGGAGGAAAGAGTGCGTTATCGGGAAGGGTGGGTGGTGGCAGCTTAACGCTGGCTCTGCCCTGCTCCTGAGAAGTGAGCGCTGCCCTGTGCTGGGAGGAAGTCGGGTCCCAGCCTCCCAAATTATGACTCCCCAAGGTGAGCTCACATCTGCGGATGACCGTGAGCTCCAGACAAAGGCTGGTTTAGTCTTGTCAAGGACACTAGGAAGAAGGAATGACCACATGCATTTCACAGACAAGGACACTCAGAGAACAAAGTGGCCAAGATGGAACTGGAACTCACAGCTGAGTGAAAGATCATGAAATGGTCCCTCTGCTTTGGCCTGTGTTTGCTCATGCTATGCTCTGAATAGAATGCCTGGTTGGTGTAATTCTGGCTCCACCAGGGACAGCTATGTGAGCACAGCCAGGTAACACTTCATCTCTGAATGGCAGTGTCCTCTGCCAAAGCTCTGCCTTTCTAGATGTTTGAGTATTGATTTAGATCATGCTGCCTAGTATTTGGAAGGCACGCAGTGAACAGAGGTGATTGCCATTATCTTACGATTCACTGGGTCAAAGGTACGGGTGAGTCAGTGACACATTTCCATGGCTCTATGAGAACACCCCCAATGGACTCTGTGGGCCCAGCAGTAGAAGTTACACCATCCTCAAGGGAGCATGAGACACCAGGGTGGGTGTCAGGCGTGGGGAAGCGGGGGTGGAAATTAGGAAACAAAATCACTTTGTGAGCTCCTTCACGTGCCTGCTTGCATCTCTGCATGCTCCTCCTGTTCTGGCTTTGGGTCATGCACCTATCTCAGGAACATATTGCTGCAGGAAGGGACTTCCTAATATAGTGTAACCAATAGGTTTTTTAAAAGTCCCACCTCTCTGAAGTAGGACCTGCTTCAAAACACATCTTGGGCTCTCCATGGCCTGAAGAAGTCAATAAAAACTCCAAGATATCTGCAGATCATTTGTGACTGAGGCCCTCGATCTCCCTGCCTCATCTGTCACACATAACCCGGCCTAACCAGACTGCCCAGGGTGAACCCAGTGACCTGTGCTGCACTGTGCCTTTGTGACCGTCCCCGCAGCCTGAAGGCCTTCCCTACCGGCACCCGTACCCACCGGGTCTATGCAGTCCTCGCCACCCTCCTCCAATGCTTCCTTTGCTGCTAAGCCACTCTGCAGTGCCCAGTCCACAGTAACCTCCACTCACCTGAAGTCTCATCCATCCTGACTCATTTGTCACTGATTTTAGTCTATGAAAAGATGTCATTTTCTTGTAATTTTTTCATCCCTTCCACCTGTCTTGCCCACTGCCAGATTCAGGCCAGATTCTCCAACAGCAACCAGGCACGAGGCATGGGGTTTAAAACAACTGCTCTCATATCAGAATCAGCATTCTGACCGGGAGCCTGAGGCTGGCCACCCCTTCCCAGTGTCTCCAAACCCCTGGAGCTTTTTCATGTTCCTGGCTGTCCCCTCGAATGCAGACACCTCCTTTAGGGAAGGGGCCAGGCCTTAGTCATCTCTGTTCCTACAACCCAGTGCTAGCTATACAGTAAGATCATGGAAGAAATAAAAAATAAATTAAAAAAAATGAAAACTGATAAAATAATTTTAAAAAAAGAAAGAAAGAAAAAGAAAAAAAATGGACCATAAGCTCCTTAAGGGCAGGAGCCTCACTAGTTTTCTTCCTTCCTTTCAGTGCTCTGGCTCACCCAATGCTCAACAAGAGATATGGGTTGCCCTGAACTGAGCGATACTCAGATCATTAATTAAAACAGAACATTCACCTTCGCAAGCACTCAGACCTTTTCCCCCAGCCTTAGCAAAGCAAAGTTACATAAGTCAGCCAGAAGGTGAAGCAAAAAGACTGTCCTGACAGTTTTAAGAGCCACAGAAATAGATAATTTTAATGGATATAGTATTTCTACAGAAACAAAACACTATGATTGAGATGGAGGCCAAGGGTTTCGCCCCTGGATGATAGTGAGGTTGAATTTGCATCAATGGGGAAGGCCCACAAGTCAATTACCTCTTATGCCATTCCCATGTAGTAAGTGGACGTTTAGGACCCGGAGTGGAAGATCCTTGGGAAGAAGCATTTTACGATCTCTTGATTCCCATATCACCACCACCACAATAAACATTCTACAGAAAACACTGTCATATAGACTAGCTCATTGAGTTTAAAAGTCAATGTCAAATTGCAGTTCATAGTGAATTAAGCAAACCAGTGAGGTTATCCCCTTATTATTCCAATTTTACAGCTGAGAAAACTGAGGCTTGGCGAATCTGTGCATCTCGCCGAGTCACTCATATGTCTAGTCAGGGCAGAGTCAGAATTTGAAATGAGAGTTTTTTGGACCCTGCCATGACCTTTGAACAAAACCAGACCGATGAAGGAACCAACAGAAGAAGGAAGGGTGAGAAATGCTGGACTGGGGGAGGAATCTAAGCCTAGCTATCTGCATCTAGGTACCTCAGAGGCCTCTGTGTATCTCCAAAGAGACAAATCCACCACTGTCTTTTACATGCTACTAGCATAGAAAAGTGCTTAACAGCTAAAGGTTCTCAGGCTTTGTCCATGAACTGTGAAGGGAGATGCTTCCAGGGCACAATTTTAGGGAGTGAATGCTTCAGTGCACTTAATGACAGCCCCATAACCTGATCAAGCCCTCACCCCATCGCTCTGAGGGACCCAAGGGTACGTAAGCATGAGGACAGTACTTGAAAAGCTTCTTTAGCAAGACCTCTCTTCCCCTTCCTTTTTGGAAACCAAAACATTTCTCTTTCAGATCCATGGCAACACACAACCAGAACTTCCGTCACAGTGCCCCCAGCTCAGCTGTGCTGGGGGAGACCTTCTGTGGACTGCCTTCACTTGGAAGACCGAGGCTTTTATTCATTCATCGTGTATTTGCTAAGTATCTCTGATATCCAACCTCAGTAATAGGCAATGTAAAGTTTTGTTTTGGTGAAGAGCTCGTAAATCAAGAAGTAAACAAAAGACATAGGGGGCTACCATTAGAAGTGACAGGGGCAGGGACCGAGGTAGGTAGGCTGGAGGATTTGTCTAGGTTTGTGAGGGAGGAGTAGTCAAGGAAGACTTCCCACAAGAGGTGGTACTTGAATGAAGACTTGGGTAGCTAGAAGGTGCCAGCTGTGAAAAGACCTGGGGGCTGAGCACTCCCAACAGCAGGAGAAGAGCAAAGCCTTGAGGCAGGGAGAGTGGCTTTTTCCATATGCTGGAGGGAGGCCAGCGTGTTGGGGCGGGGCTCGCAGGGGAGACCGGGAGATGAGATCAGAAGCTGGCAGGCAGGTAGAGGAGGCCGTGTAGGCCTCAGCAAGCAGTTTGGTTTTCGTCCTGAGCCTTCCCGGAAGCCACGGGAAGGCTTTCAGGAGGGAGGGACAGGAGCTGATTTACGATTTGTAAAGCGCTCCCTGGTTGCCTTGTGGGGAATGGACAGCAGAAGGGCGAGCAGGGAGGCTGAGCAGGACCTGCTGAGTAAAGCATGAACAAGGCTTGGGCTAAAATGGTAGAAATGGAAATAAAGGAAAGTGGGGGGACTTGGGTAACGGTGCGCGGATCAGTGTTTAATGAGAGGCTCCAGAGGGAAAAACCCCTGTTTATCAGTTTCTGTGGTGCGAATACTCCCACCCTGGCCGATTTCAACGTGACACCAGTGGATGCAGAACTGGAAAGAACTCTGCAGTCAGCTCTCGTAAGCTGGGAGGGTGGGGCGTGGGGGGTGGCTTCAGCACACCCACGGACTCAGGGCTCGGCTTCACAGGGCTTGCTAATGGACTGGCAGGAGCTGAGGGAATGGAGCAAGGAAGGGTGCCTTCTGGAATGTGGACTGGAGTGACCAGAAGAATGGAGAAGGCACTTCCTGAATCCCGGACCTGGGATTCAGCACCCAGCACTCAGCCTGGTGCACAGACAAAACTTACTAAAGGACAAATGCAAGAGTCAGTGACCTCAACTTCCTCATCTGCAAAATGGAATGGTGATACTAACACGCTCCAAGGGTAACAGTGAGAAATCAAATGGGGAAGTAACATCACAGCCACCAGAGCTGAGAGCTAAGGGACCAACAGGCATTACGTCATGATCCTCACACAACCCCGTGACATTTGACAAATGAAGAAATGAAGCTCGGAGCCATTAAGCCATGCGTCCAAGCCCACTCAGCTACTTCGTGGTAGGGCCGCTGGCATTCACACCGCCCGAGGCAGTCAGACTGACATTCTCAGCTGCTGGGGGCTCCTCAGCCAAGGGAGCAGCAGAGGCCACACGGGGTGTGGAGGACACGTCATCCACCCCTGCTTTGCCAAGCTCTGCAGGTGAAGCATGCATACAGTAAAACTCAGACAAGAGCTGAGGACCAGACCTTTCCCTTTTCTGATCAGGAAAGCAGGGAAGAGAGGCCCACCCGGAGCACAAGAGCATTTGCTCGCAGCGCTCAGGATGAAGGTTTCAGAGTGAGAGAACAGGGGCAGAGACATGGCGGCTCAGAAAAAAGCCCTAATTGTGCTCAGCACAATGGCAAGTGTGTTCCCCTGGCGGAGACGGACTGACCTGTCCCTGACTGATAAGTGGATGTTTTTTTCTTTTTGGCCCCTTTGCAGGGCCAACATTTTTTTCCCAGGCTGATAGAGATTTATGAGCCCAGGCCCCGAGTAGCAAGACTCTTCTGCTCTTACTACTCGCTCACTGTGAGCAAGCAGCTCATGTAAGCTCTCTGTATCTCCACTTTCTCATCTGTAAAATGGGGGCACCCCAGAGGGGGCTCACAGGGTGGGGTAGGAGGAGGGCTGGGGTCTGATGGCCCCAGTACCTACTGTACACAGTAAGTGAGGGAGAGGAAAAAATCCCATCAACTCACTTTTCAGTGTTATACAAATATAAGTGACAGTTCCCTCTCACCTGGGCAAGGTATGGACGCTGCTAATGGCCCTGGTATATCACAGCGCTTCCCACCAGTGGACAGTGGAGCCTCGCAGCCAGCCCACCCTGCTCAGCCTGCGGCAGGTGGGGGCTCCCATGCCAGCAGCCTCTGCTATTCGTGCAGAAAGATCACTTGCTCTGAAATGCTGTCTGTTTAGAAATTTGTCAGGTTTGTGCGCTCACCTGCACCACAGCAAAACCCAATCAGCTTGAGGAGAGGACAATTTGCATAACAGGGTTCTCTGCTTAATAATAATAGATGCTATTTGCTAAGTGCTTACTCAGTGTCAGGCCCAAAAAGTGATCCTCCTACAATCTGAAAAGTAGGTTTATTACCCCTATTTTATAGCTGAAGAAACAGATCAGAGAGGTTAAGTAATTTGACAGGATCAGCACAGCAAATATGCAGCGGAGCTGGGATATGGCTCAAGGCAGCCCAACACCAGAAGGCAAACCCTCTGCCACAACTCCGGGCTGCCTTTCCAGCTCCTCTGGAGCATGATGGTTTATTCCTAGGCTGCATTGCAAGGTTAGAAGCCTAGAATCTAACACACGAGGGCTGAGGGCACAAACCAAATGTCTTCTGAGGCCAGAAAGCAGCTCTGGCCTCAGTTTCAAAGAGACAGCTGGGAGTGGCAGGGAGTGTGGCAAATTGTAGAGGCATGCCATATCTCAGCTCCAGGTGGCCCACTGAAAATAAGGGCCCTGTCACCGTATCTTCTATCTTCTTTTTCAAAATAAGTTGAACAGCCTGGACTTTCATGTGAAATCTCTAAAAATACCAATAAGCCAACATTACTCTGGCCCACCAAAATCCATCTAGGGGCCAACTGTAGCCATGGGGTAGCAATTTGCCACCTCTGCTGCCACTTTACAGTTTATAAGCAGTCTTCATACATATTGCTTCATTTTGCTAGGATATCCAATGTTGTCCCCCCATTTCACAGGAGGATGAATTTAGCCTAAGAGCTAAGAAATGATTAAATAGTAGACACCTAAAACATACAGTCTGTCCCTCTATGTTGTCCCACTTAAGCACGCTGAAACCTCAGCTGTCACACCTCCTCCAGGGTCAGGGAACTCACTCCCATCACAGCGGCCTGAATCATTTTTAAACAGTTTTCATCTTGACAAAGTCACCTGAACTTTGGCCTGCCTGTCCCACCCTAGAACTCAGGAGGTATGCCCAATTCCCATTCCACTAGGCTGACCAGACGTATCATTTTAAATGGGACAGAAAACAACGGGACTGTCTTGTTTCAAACAGTATGTAGGGTCAGTCTACTGTAACCTTGAATTTAGCCCAGTGAGACTAGGCTGACCATACGTACCAATTGAAATGAAACAATACGGTTGTTTCCTGCCCCATTTAAAAGGGGACGTCTGGTCAGCCTACCTTCCACATGACAGGCTTTGCCAACCACCCACAGTGAATACAGCAGGAAAATAAAGCAAACTTTCCACTGAGTACTTCAGGGCAGTAATGTCAGTGCTCAGTACTTAACACACATGTTTCCGTGGAATCTTTAGAAGAGCACAGCACAGCACAGCAGGCTTCCCTGTCACCAGGTATAACCAAGGTGCAAGGAGGCTGAATGCCATCACTGAGGTATGTGATATGGAAGGCATTAAAAAATGAGATATGCCTGATTCTATGGCCAACTTTCCAATTATCCATCCATCCATCCATCCATCCACCCATCCATCATCCACCCATCCTTCATCCATCCATCATCCATCCATCCATCCACCCATCCATCATCCACCCATCCATCCATCCATCCATCCATCCATCATTCATCATTCATCCATCCATTCATCCACCCATCCATCATCCACCCATCCATCATCCATCCATCCATCCATCCATCCATCCACCCACCCATCATCCATCCATCCATCCACCCATCCATCATTCATCCTTCATCCATCCTTCATCCATCCATCCATCATCCATCCATCCACCCATCCATCATTCATCCTTCATCAATCATCCATCCTCCATCCATCCATCCTTCATCCACCCATCCATCATCCACCCATCCATCATTCATCCTTCATCAATCATCCATCCTCCATCCATCCATCCTTCATCCATCCATCCATCCATCCACCCATCCATCATCCACCCATCCATCATCCATCCATCCATCCATCCGCCCATCCATCATCCATTCATCCATCCATCCATCCATCCTTCATCCATCCATCCATCATCCATCCATCCACCCCTCCACCCATCCATCCTTCATG